>QJPP01000018.1:1800000-1954760 GCA_003996215.1 Jaltomata sinuosa
GCTAAATATTTGGTTAGGCTTGACTTGTCAGATCCTAGCAGAGTTCTTGCCAGTATTGAGGTTCGTTCTACTCTTGTTGACCAGATTCAGAGCCGACAATTTGAGCATCAACAATTATGTGACCTTCATGATCAGGTGTTCGGGGTGAGGCCTGCCAAACTACTCTAGATTCAGATGGGGTTCTGAGGTTTAATAGTCATCTACTTGTTCCAAGAGTTAGAGATTTGATTCAGTTGATTCTCCATAAGGCACATTATTCTAGTTATTCCATCTATCCTGGCATAGCCAAGATATACAGAGATTGGAGATGGCTTTACTGGTGGAGTGACATAATGTGGGATGTAGCAGAGTTTATGTGTCGGTGCTTAAATTATCAGCAGATGAAGGTCGAGCACATGAGACCTGGTGGATTGATGCAGTGACTTTCCATTCTTGAGTGGAAGTGGGAAGGGATTACTATCGACTTCATAGTTGGATTGTCGCGTACTTCTAGTGGTTTTGATTCCATTTGGGTGATTATTGATTGGCTGACTAAGTCAGTACACTTCTTGCTGATCCAGACTACTTACGGTGCAGAAAGGTTAGCTCAGATCTACCATCATGAGATTGTTCAATTGCATGGGGTCCTAGCTTCTATTATTTCAGACCACGACATTCAATTCACATCTCAGTTTTGGAGAGCTATTCAGCGAGACTTGGGTACAGAGGTTGAACTTAGTACATCATTCCACCATCAGACATATGGCTAGTCTAAAAGGACTATTTAGGTCTTGGAGGACATGCTTCGGGCCTGTTTTCTTGACTTTGGAGGTTCTTACGATCCGTTTATGCCTTTAGCCGATTTTTCTTATAATAATAGCTTTCATTCGAGCATTGGCATGGCACATTTCTAGGATTTGTATAGTAGGCATTTCAGATTGCTGGTTGGTTGGTTTGATGATTTGGAGTTTAGGCCATGGAGTAAAGATTTGCTTTGCGATTCACTAGACAGAGTTAGAGTGATTCAGGACAGACTTAGGCAGCTAAGAGTAGGAAGAGAAGCTACGCTGATCATAGACTTCATGCATTAGAGTTTAGTGTTAGTGACTTAGTGTTCCTTTGTGTATCTCCCATGAATGGCGTGATGAGATTTGGTGGGTGGGGCAAGCTTAACCCCAGATACATTGGGCTGTTTGAGATTCTTCAGAGGGTGGGTAGTGTTGCCTATCAATTAGCTTTGCCTTTGATTTTTCTGCTATGCACCAAGTTTTCCATGTATCGATGTTGCGATGGTATGTCCCAAATGAGTCTTATGTGTTACAGTGGGATATGGTTTAGTTGGATGAGAGTTTAGCCTTTGTCGAGAAGCCAGTAGCTATTTTGGCCAGAGATGTCAAGAGGTTGAGATCTAGGGATATTCTAGTTGTGAAAGTTCAGTGGAGGCACCATCCAGTTAAGGAGGCTACCTAATAGACCAAGAGAGATATGTGGGCTCAGTATCTGCAATTTTTTGAGCCTTCAAGTACTTCCTTGTTCTTGACTTTCGAGGATGAAAGTCTTTTTTAGTAGTGGATGATGTAATGACCCTTTCAGTCATTCCCGCATTTATGCTTTTCCTGTATTATTAGAGCTTGCATGTAGCATCCCTAAGTTATTTATGGCTTGTTGGGTCTAGTTATTTGGTTCCCTGGCCGTTCGTTGGGTCATTATATCTGTTTTCCTATTTTAGAGCCTTAACTTAGGATATTGACTTTGGTCAAAATTCCTTGTAAACGCACTCAAAATTGAATTTTGACAGTTATGTTAGCTCTAGAGCGTGGATTTTGGTCTAGATGGACCCTTGGTTGGTGTCTTGGAGCTTTAAGTTTGGTTTTGTGTTGGTTTTTGTGTTTTCTAGCCAAAATGAGCTTGTAAGTTTGACTTTGGTCAACATTCATAGAAGACGGCCTTCGATGGAAATTCGGTCAGTGCTTTTAGTTCTAGAATGTCAACTTCCGGCTAGAGAGACCTTTGGTTTGGGTCGTGAGGATTCTAGACTCATTTTTGGATATTGAGTTCCATTTTGGCTTAAGGTTGACTTTGGGCGTTGGGCCCACTTTTTGCTAAATCAACCTCCGTTGGGTTTGCGATTAGTTTCCTTGAGTCTAAATGTTATTTCTTGTACATTAGCATAGTTTGTTTGTGTGTGCGGGGTCCAAGATGAGCCCTGTGGGCCCACCCAAAGACTTTTTCCTCTTGTTTTTTCTACTGGTAGCTATTGCAGGTACAGGCCTCAGGCCTTAATCGCGATCGCGAGGTCCCTTCACACGACCGCGATGAAGGTCCTCTGGACATGCTACCTTTTTTCTTCGCGATTGTGAAATCCCTCTTCGCAACTGTGATGTTGTCCCTATTCCTTTGTTCTACGTGATCGCGATGCTCGTCTTTACGATCGTGATTCAGCCTTCTTTGCCTTGTCCTTCATGACTACATGGCTTGTACTCGCGATCCCGATTGTCTAGCCAAATGGTCATCACGACCGCGTAGAGTCCCTTTGCGATCGCGATGAAGGACCCTAGGCTGTATATAAGCTTCTCCCTTCATTTTCTTCCCCCCAAATCCAAAAACCTCCATTCATATAGTCTTCAAGCTTCATCTCTCTCAGTGTAACTTCAATACTTGGTGCTAGGGTGTATTTTTCTTGCCGTGAATGTTTCTCTATCATAATTGTAAGTTTTGCACCTTTGATTCCTTATTGTTCTTGTTGTTGTCTGGATGTTTTGAGCCATTATCCTTGGTCATTTACTCCAATACTCTAAACATGCACTCTCGGGAGTGTGGTGATCAACTTACGCTCTTCTATTTCTGGCTTTGAGTTGCAGGGCCCATGGGCCCGCAAGTGACTCAAATTTTGACCCGGCTATTTTTATAGAAATATGGGTATCATTAGTCTCATTGTAATTTGTAGTTTATGTTTATGATAGTTTGATTTCATTTTGGAGCTTCTCAGAGCGGTTCAAGATTGGACATCGTCGTTCCAGCAGCTTGTCATCGAACGACAAGTAGGTTATAGTTTAACTCTTTTAGACTTCGCATATATAGGATATAATTGTACTAATTAGCATGCTTGGGTTGGGTTTATTATCTTGGTACCCTAGACCTTGTCCATTTCTTCATGTCTTGCTTATTTTCTTTCCCAGATGATTGTAGTATTTGTAGCAGTTGAAAGTATCACCCTTGTGGTTCTGTGTGGCCACTTTACTCTAGACCATAGATGGTGGGTTATTTGTGAAGGTCCGTGAGTCCCAGACATGGATTTTACAATCTTAGGCTGGTTATATGTGTTGTACAGCGATGGGAGCCTGTGCAGGGCTGATAGGTTGACTGTGAGCCATTGGGCTACTGTTTGTGATTGAGCATGCTATTATCATGCATATAAAGAAGTTTTTCACATGTTTTACTGTGATTTTGGCTTCGGTCCTACTATTGATTGTATTCTAAACCCTTCATGGCCTCAAAGGCTCATTTTTTAATAAAAATGGTTATAAAAGGTTGGGCACTGGCTTTCGTGGATCTTCTTGGGGTAAGAAAGTTAAAAAAGATGATTTTATCACTATTTTCATACTTATACTAGACTCGGCTAGGCCGTAGTGCTAGATTTGATTTCCTATTGATTGATATGGTACTAGACTCGGTCGGACTGAGTCACAGATTGGTTTTACTATTGTTTCAGACCCGGTTATGTTTGGGCACCTTTGTTGGGGGTTTTTGAGAATTGATCCGCTGATTTAGACCCGAGTAGAACCTCGAGTGTGCATTTTTGAGATATGACGACTAATTTGGATCAGGTTACACTCTGGATGACTACATTGAGGTTATGAGATTTAGTATGTGGTCTACTAGTAGACCTCCATGGACCCTACCATTCTGCACCAAGTGTTATGGGCCTAGGGTAACCGGAGGAGGGGTGTACGGTGGAGTAGAGGTACTCGGGGGAATCCCTTCCATAGATCCTGCCTCTATTGGGCCTTTTAGGTACCAGAGGGGGTAACATACGATAATACTGTCACTTGGTTTCAGTATATCATATCATATCATCCATTGTGTGAGATTCCACCCTTATTTGTTATTTATTGGGTGTATGCTCTGGTAGTATGGGATGTCGGAGGGTTTGTCTTGACTTGTTTGTGTTCCTCGGGTGTATGGTTTCCCGTTCGGAATGTAGGTAGACTTATTGTTACTCTATCGAGATATTGATCCCTATTGTTATTACATTTGATGATTGGATATTGAGGGTTGTATTCTACACATTGGTTCACTTGATAAGTTGTATTTAGGCTACTGGTTGATTCCTTCCTGACTGAGAGTAGTATTATTAGCATGGGTTGGTTATTAATCTTGTTTCTAGTATTCTATCATTATTCTTCTTTCCTCCTTTTTTTTTTACTTGAGGTTACCGGTATACCACCTTTTTCTAAAACTCTCTATATATTGTTATTGCAAGGATCCCAGGTGTTTACTTCTTTCTTTCACCTTTGTCTGTGTGATATATACATTCTAGTTGCTAGCAAAGTATATTGTTTTCTCCTTGTGTCCTTCTGTGCTAGCTTCCGTGTACTTATTCATTATTTTCTGTGACTACTTGCTTCTCTTCTGCTATATTATTGCCTTTATATCTTATATGTGGCCAGTCGGCCTATGATACCTGCTGGGTACCCATTTCTTAGAAGTTGGTGCTCATACTACACTCTTCATCTCTCTGGTGCAGATCCTAGTATGGACCATCACCGTTGATCTATTAGAGACTCGTGCAAGCTAATTTTTTTGACCATTCGAGAATGAGGGTGAGCACTTGGCCACCGGAGCTTAGCTTTTAGTTCATATTTTGTATCATTCATATATGCTCAAACGTAGTCTCCCATGGGGAGGTATCGGCGATCGTCAAGCAAAACATATTTATAAGTACCCAACGGATGTCGAGGTCGTACGCATAGAGACTTGTAGATAGCACAATGATGATTGTATAGAAACAACTTCACTAAGAGAGTAAGTGTTTAAAATGCAAGAAAGTAAATGATTGGAAGGAATTGGGAATTCTGTCAGAAAAATCCAATTCAAGAAAGAAAGTAAAATGGGTGTACAAAATTGAGTAGACAACTAGGGATGTGTCTCCAATGGGGCTCTAATGTGGGATAGGGTAATTGCTTAGTCAAGATTATTCTCAGTCATTGACATAGGTAGCCTTGGTCAAGGGTATGGATTGTTTATCTCTTGATCAACAACCATATATCTGAGAATCTCGGTTAGAGAAATATTGGTTCAACAACAAACAACCAAGCTAAAGCTTAGGAAGGTCACACTGTCTCTAGCTTAGACCCTTAAATGGGTGATTCCGTCAATATGAGCTATTTCTAGCCTCAAATCTGAATGGAGTCCCAAGTTCCCACTAGTAATTTCACATACAAAAAATATGAAGTTCTCTTTCAGCAACAACATAGCCAAGTAAGGAAAATCAATGTTTGCAACCACCAATTTTAGGATTAAAACTTGGTGAAACTACTAGACCCATGTCAAATAAGCAATTATAAAAAAGAATTCGCAACACCCACACCCATTTGTCAAGCACCCATTATCAACACATCCCTAGACAAATGAAATTGGCTACTCGTGCTAAAGGAAAGATATATACCAAATGGGTAAGTAAAATTCCTTTTCATTCAAGTGTAATTCCAAGTTCTAAGCTCAGTTTTTGTACACAGATGGTTAACCAAGATTTGGAAGAGAGAATGGATTGAAACTCTCCTTTTTGGAGAGGAAAAATTGTTCTCAAAGCTAAAATTACTTGCAAATATTCAGAGCAGAAGTATTTTATATACAATTGTGCCTAAATTGGCTTTTTATACTTTTCCAAAACGT
The DNA here is from genome assembly GCA_003996215.1 of Jaltomata sinuosa. Classification (NCBI taxonomy): domain Eukaryota; kingdom Viridiplantae; phylum Streptophyta; class Magnoliopsida; order Solanales; family Solanaceae; genus Jaltomata; species Jaltomata sinuosa. Next base: position 1,805,875 of record QJPP01000018.1, read on the forward strand.
CACTAATTTTCTGGACAAAATTTCCCTTCGGGTGGTGTGTGACGCAATGTGCAGTTCGCACGTTGTGATGTACGTATCAAACACCGTCTTTAGTTGGACTAATGACTTAAGCTAATTTGAGGCCTTGTGTGAAGGACATGTCGTTTGCACCAAAAATTGTACGCATCGCATAGCGACCGCACCCCTTAGCAGATTCTTTAGTGAATTTTATGGCTCCATGCAGTGTAGGTGCGTTCCGTACCACAGCTTGTGCGTGTCGCACGGGTGCCGAATCTCAGGACAGAATATCCATATTTTTCGATCACTTCACACTTCACTCCTTTTAAGATCTTTTTGGGTCCATTTTCTTATTTTCCATCATTGATCATAAGTACCTGTATACACATCAAATAAGGGCATAAGAACCTCTAAATATATTTAATACATAGCAATAATTCATGGATAAAGGCTCAATAAGTTGGTAGTTTACCGACTTATCAAACCCCCAAACTTGAACTATTGCTTGTCCTCAAGCAACATACTCAAAGGGCAAGGAATGAATTATGCTCTAGATTCAATCAAGGCACAAAGGACTAATCTATACTAAAAATTGAGATAAAGATTAAACAGAGGGACTCAAACAAAAGACTCAACTATAATGCTCACTCAATTTGAACCATCACAATATCAAGGCAATTGGTCATTTCAAAACCTTTTCCAAAAGGACTTTATTTTTTATTCAAAATCAATGGAATTTTGTCATTCAAAACAAGAAATTTAAGCTTCTCAAGACATTGGCATGGACCGTCAAGGTTTGGCTCGAGATTCGCCACACAACTTGTCTCATTTATTCCTCTTAATTGAAATAGAGACTTCATGTTTCAATTTGAGTGCATGATGCCACTCACCACAAGAGAGAATCACACTCATAATCATGCAATTCACAGAACCACGGGATTATACGATAACCCATAATACTCTCACTCTCTCAAGGAAGTTTAAGTGCAAACACGTCGAACCATACGCTTGCCCTTCATGTTAATCGCCACTAATACAGGGTAGCCAAGCTTGGAATCACCAAGAACTTGTGGGTTACAATGTTGGATAGGGATAAGGTGATGATTTCATTTAGTTCAAGTGACTACACCTCTCTAATGCTCTTTGTTATCATTTAAAACACCGCTCACATTTTTTGATTTCAACTTCACCTTATTTCTCCCTCACACAACCCAATCTTCTCCCTTCCAATCATGATCTTTCAAACTCCTTGTATCACCTTTGTTTGGTAGCACCTATTATTGCTTTTCATTTTTGCTCATTGGATTGAACTTTTGGAGCAATTTTTAATTCAAACCTAAGGTGCTACCTTGCACTTGAAGTGAATTCCTTTTCTTCTCCTCATTTGATCGTATACACCTCCAAACTTAGGCATTTGCCTATGTTGTCTTTTCATTTCCCCCCAACTTAGGCTTTTAGCCCCCATTTCACTTTCAAGCAATTAGGGAGGATGGGTGCCAAGATAGAAATTCAAAAAAGGTCAACGTGTTAACCAGGTGACAAAGAACGGTTACAAGCTCAAAGGGGTTCACTGGGATTGATGTCACATGATGTCATTTGGGTGAAGTGGCTACCGAAAAGGGCATAAGGTCATATTAAAAGCTTGGTCACACCTAGAATTTTGCCTTGAATCACATTAGAGGCAAGTTCTAGATGACGCGCATACACAAGAATCAAGGTAAAGCCTCACCACTCAAGATATAATGCCACAAGACTTTTTTCATAAGTCTCAAAATCAATTGGGATAAATGACTTTCGACAAGATATTTAGAGTTCATTACACACTCATTTGTGAGTCAATCAAGCCAAAGTAAGAGTGTGCAAGATATGACAAGAGAATGCTTTTCCTAAAAAAAAATTCATTTCCCTTCTTCCTTTTATTTTCAAAAACAACTTGCCAAGAATATTTTTCCGGTGGGTACATTTCGAGACAAGCAACTACGGAATCAATTTTAACTAAAACTTGGAATTTTCACTTAACAAAGTCACCTCTCAATCTATCATAGGGAAACACCAACCCAGTTTGACACAAAAACAAAAGAAAAAGAAAGAAAAAGAAAACTTTTGCTCCTTGGGAAAGAACCGTGGTATTAAGAAAACCCTCGAAGGTTATTGCTAAGCTACTATTAACGAGGCAATAAATAAATTTTGCGCTCATGATTCAATTAAGAACAAGCCTCGAGGTAGGCCTTTAGCGCATTTGTAAAGCACGGGTAGTAAGATAATGGGGCATGTAAGACCAACTAAGCAATACAATCTCAACAACAAAAATTAAGCCCAGCGAGGAGGCACATAAGCTCAAAATCAACTAGCATAAGCAAAAGGTCTGGCAAGGGCAATAAGCATCACAATCATCAAAAATATGCCCAACACGGGCCAAATCAAATCTAGCAGAACTAAAATATCAACAAGGACTAGAAAGGGCAATAAAAACAATATCTCAAGCCTAATCAAGGGCAACAAACAAAAAGAAAAAGAAATTAAAGCCACCCCCTCCCCACAAAAGAAACATTGCCCTCAATGTTATTAGCTTAAGGTAAATGAAGGTGAACTCTGTAGAGGACTATGGCTCATCATCATCATCTACAGTTGCCTCCTCTTCTGAGGTTGTTTTGCTTGGGCCAGCACCACCCTTTCGGGAGTGCGCAGTGACTGAGGAATCTCTAAGGGCTTGTTGAAAATCTAGATTCCGATCATCATCATTGAGTAATACATCCGCATCACCGGGTAACTCCTCCTCATTATCCGTAAGGGATGCCAACAAGTTATCCAGGGGGACAGGAATGGTGTGAGGTTGAGGTAAGGTATTCAAATCTGCCGCTTAGACTGAGGCCTTACCTTTTGCCTTGTCAAGGTCCTTTTGGAGTGTCTTGATAGATTTTTCACAAACATCCAACCTTTTGCAAAGAGTGGACACTTTCTCCACAACTCATTTGATGGCCTTCTTCACTACCCTCTCATCAATCCTGGTAGATCGTTTGACAAATCCCTCAATTGCCTCTCGTTGTTATATGTTTTGTCAACCATCTCTTGGAGCCCACTTTTAGATACTTTCTCTCCAGGTGCATCGGAAGTGGGTATATATGTTTCTGAAGCAAGATTAGAAGGAGAGGAGGCATGTAATTTAGCATCAAAGTCATCATCCTTGTCTTCCACTGAAACCTCTACCCTACACCTTTTTAAACGAGGAGCATCCCGGTCAAATTTCTTATCAAAATCTAGCACCTCAGTAGCCCAGAAAGGTTCATCAAGAGAAATGATAGGAGTCGCCCATTCAAGAGGTTTGCGCTTGAGGATTAGCTTATCCATAATCTCAAGGGCTGATTCAATGGGACTGCTCTAATATATAACATTAATTTCAGCTGGGGTGATTCTGATCTGTTTACCCTAAACAAAGACTGAGTCCAATGCGAGGAATGTTTCACAACCCCCTTTGTACCCTTTAGCATCTTAGGTGTCCTGGTATGAGGCAAAGAACTCCCGGACTAACTCCTTGTATTAGTTCTTGGGTACTTCGTGAAATGGTTGTGACTGCCAGTTGGAAAACTGAGTGAGGATGTTGGGTAGGTTATCCCCCACTGCATCCTCGGTGTTGAAGGATCTACCAATATCATGATCATAAATCACCTTCATGCCCTCTATTCTGAATCAAAACCTCTCCTCCTCTATGAATTAGGTATGGCAAGATGAGACTTTCTTTTTCCCATTTGAGGTTGGATTGGAGGAGGAGGGAGTTGTTGGCCTTCGTGAACTCCTCTCGGCGTTACCCCTGTTAGAAGAAATGTTCTGCATACAGAGATTGTGAGCCAAAAACAAAAATAAAATCTAAAAAGAAGTTAGCAAACTACAAAGGATGGGATGCATCTGACTAGAAAAACAAAGTAGGTGACTGATGGCTCGTGCGGACCACATGCAAAATGCACCAGAAGGAGTGCACGTCGTATGTGCTATCGCACAAGCTAACAGAATCCTATAGAGATTTTTCCATCGAGGTGTGAAGCTGCTGCAATCCGCACAAACCAAAGTGTGCATCGCACCATGCTTTGCCCCTCAAAGTAGTTACTAGCCTTTTTTATCAACATGGTGCGATGCCTTGTGCGACCTGCACAACAAGATATATGCATCACATGCGAAACTCACAAAGGTACAATTGGAATTTTTGGTTCTTTGTGTTCTTGTAAATTATGCATGTGGTCTGTAGAGGAAGATGTGCTTAGGCACTTGGCACCACTCAGCAAACCAACAATATTAACAAGGGGGAAAAGGTATATCATGATAATACACATTCGGGTATTCAGACTTCCCCGAATATTCATTGACAAATCCAATAAGCAAGAAAAGAACTTAACGACTTCCTTTAAGATGGATGTTACCCCGTCTATCATCGGAAATATCAAACCCTTACTTGCAATAATGGGCACCAACAAATTTAGCACGATTAAACCCTCCCTTCTCAAGATCATACACCCAAAGATAATCTTCAACAAAGAACCATGGGCATACTAGGAGTGAAATTCAGCACCAACAATCAATTTTCAGCAAAACCATATGACAAACAATGATTTTCCCTTAAGAATGACGTCACCCAATCTATCATCGAGCCAAATCATTCGTCTATCACTAGTGGGTTACTCAAACTTCACCCCAAACTCAAATTTCAAGGCTAAAAATCACTACCAATCAATATGCATAAACAAAATTCAAATTCTACCAAGTTGACACTAAGCATAATTCTCAACACACTTCAAAATTGGGGACCCAAAATTTTTGAATCTCACCCAAAAATCAACATGGAAAGTCTATTTAGTATGCTTCACAATATGAGTTCCCAACCTTTATGAAAACAAGTATTTAACATCGGAAAACATACCACAAGTGAAGATTAGGCAGAGAGATGTGAAAATTGAAGCTTTTTAAAGTGCAACAATGGTGACCCAATTGACTTGCCTGGAGAAACCACTGCGGCGATGGTGGTGGAGCGGTGGAGATAGTTGGGTGAGAAGAGAAGAAGATTTTTGGGAGAAGTAGGAGGATTTGTGGAAGGTTTTAGGAGAGAATTTTGAGAGTTGGAGAGAAAATATAGTGAAGGTGGTAAAAGAGGAAGAATATAAAGAGAAAAAAGAAGAAAAGTTAAGCCGGGTCATCTCTGGGTTGGGGCGGTCAATGGTTTAGGTCAATAAAAATTAAAATTTACCCTTCTTGCGCCACGACGTGGGGTTTGCACCAGCCTTGGTACGGACCGCATGTCATTTCACACATTATTTTTTTCTCACCTGGGTTTGCCCAGGCTTCTAGTTTGCCATGTGACAGAGGTGCAATGTGCACTTGGGATCGTGCAATCAGCATGGACCAGCATACATCACCTCCAATATTTCCATTTTCTCCTAGGCCTTCTATTTTAGTGTACGGTGAGCTGTGCGACACACACAATGGCTCATGCTATCCATATGGTCCGCCGCAAAGCTCATTTTGCCCTGTTTTCACTTGTCCATTTTTCTACTCTATGCATTCCCTAAAAACACACCAAAAACAACAAAGATAACAAAAAATAAAGTAAAGAAATTTGGGTTTCCAACCAAGGAGCGCTTGATTTAACATCGCGGCTCGACGATGCTACCTTAAATCAGTCGTTCTTTAGATTGGTGATCGTATCACTGGCAGCGTCCCCTTTATCCTCGGGTTTATTTGGCTCGAGAGGTGGTTAATTGGGGCCTCAAGATGCTTGATTGAGGCTTAGTGAGAGTTCACGGTATGATGAAGTGTAGAAACTTCACTCGTTAGCTCACTCACTCCAGTATTTGTCATATCCACCTTCTTGAGAACCAAGGACAACATGTCCTCTAGCTTGGAATAACCTGGGTTGCTTGTGCCCAGCTTGTAGAGAGAGTCCGCTTTGTTCAGAGGTATATAGGGATTTGAGATTTGGTGATTGAAGCGATCACCATCTTTGTCTCTATCCCGCTATTTTTTGTCCTTTTCTTTATCTCGTACCCAACCTTGGTTCTCTTCCCTTGGGCAATAATACCTGGGACGAGAACCTGCTGACACAAAGAATAGTTTACCATCGACAACTGTCATCAACTCATCATTATTTGCTTTGATTTTTGGTGTACTCACAACATTCACCGTCTTCACACCACCAACTCCCATTACATGCTTGACCATCAAATCAGTTTGTGTCATTATTTTTGCCATTGTCTCATCTCAATCCTAATCTCTTTTTCTCATTTCATTGGTCAAGATGGATGAGGGCGTCCTCGAAGTTGGCATATCTGCTTCCCTTGTATGCCAAGCTTGGTTGGTTTTGGTCATTCGCTCCAACAAGGTTGAGGCAATGGGAAACTCTAAGTCCATGAAGGTTCCACCTCCAAAGTTGTTAGACACAGACTTATTCATGGAGTTCAATTACTCGTAGAAGCTTTGGAGCAATACAATTTTTGATAACTCATGATTCGGACACAAGAGAAGCTTTTTTTTTAACCTTAACCAAACCTCATGTATAGGCTCATCCAGGAGTTTCCTAAAGTTGGTAATCTCGTCTCTTAGATGCATCATGCGAGAAGGAGGGAAGAATATCAAAGTGAATGCCTCAACCAACTTGGCCCAAGATGTTATAGACCCATCCGGCAATTCTTCCAACCACACCGTGGCTTCCCCCGTCAAAGAAAGGGGGAATAGGCGCAATCGGATGGATTCATGGGAGATGTTTTGAATAATGTAAGGTTGGAAAATCTCCATAAAATTTTGGATATGCCGGTTGGAATCTTCATGTGCTGCTATACCAAATAGGCCCTTCATTTGGATCAAATAGAGCATGGATCTAGTGACGTGAAAGTTAGCATTTCCCACCATGGGGGGTAGGCGGATTGCACCCACACTCCCTTGCATCACAGGCTCAGCAGCATTGTCATCCATGAAGCTGTCAACGCTCTCGTTTTCATCGGCCTTGATCATTGATGAACGTTCAAATTGTGCTCTCCAATTAGGAGGCCACAGTGATCGTATAGCAAAACCAAATTTATAAACTCAATGGATGTCGGGGTCATACCCAAGGGACATGACTTAGCCAACTAGAGATTGTATGAGTTGATTTCAAGGTGAGAGTAATTGTTTACTAGGTGTCAATTACTAAAACAATTCAACAAAAAGCAATAAAACTAAAGATGGGTGTACCAAGTGATTTAGAAGACTAGGATGCATATCCGATGGGGCATTAGCTATAGAATGGGGTAATCATTAATTCACCTCTACGTTTACCTATTGACATGAATATCATTAGTCATAGGTGTGAAATGCTATCTGTCTATCAACATCCACATTTCCAATGATTTCGGTTAGAACATCATCGGTGTGATAAACAATCAACCAATATTATCTTGGGGAGGTCATCCTATTTCTAGCTCGGACCCTTAAATGGGAGATTCGTGCAATTAGAGCTATTTCTAGCCTCCAATCTAGATGGATTCCCAAGTACCCACTAGAAATTTCACATCCACAACTATGAAATTCTCTCTCAAGCAATCACATAGCTATGTAATGTAAATTAATATTTTCAACCATCAATTTTAGGATTAAAACTTGGTGAAATTACTAGACTCGTGTCAAATAGGCAATTATAAAGGTGAATTAACAACACCCATATCCATTTGCTAAGCACCCATCATCAATACACCCTTAGACAAGGGAATTTAGCTATTCATAGTAGGAGAAGAAGAGATACCATCTGGGTAAGACAAATTCCGATCCGTTAAAGCTGAATCTTAAGTTCTAGAATCAAATTAAGCACACAAATTATCAACCAAGAGATTTGGATTGAAACCCTCTTCTCAATGGAGGTGAAAAATTATTTACAAAGAAAAAACTATCCTCTACGAATCAGGTCTGAAGTATTGTATATACAAATTAAACCTAAAATGACCTTTTATATGTTCCCAAGTCATCACATAAAATTAGGACAAGTTTGCCCTTTGGGAGGTGTGCGACGCGACGTGCAGTTTGCACATCACGATGTGTGCGTTGCACACCTGCTTTAAATCGACCAGTGACTTTAGCTGAAATTATGGGCTTCATGCGAAGGTGGTGCATTTCGCACCACGAGATGTGCGCATTGCACAACGACCGCACTTCTTAGCAGAATCTTCAGCAACTTAAGTGGCTTCATGCGGAGGAGGTGCCTACCACACCTTGTCTTGTGCATGTCGCTCAATCACCACATCTTGGTTCAGATTCTTTAACTTTTCTCAACTTTTCACACTTAGCTCCTTTTTGACTCTTTTTGGGTCCATATCGTTGTTCTTCATCTTCTATCAAAAGTACCTGCATAGAAATCAATAAAGGCCATAAGAGCCTCTAAATTTATTCAAAACATAGCAATAATTCATGGATATGGGCTTAATAAGTTGGTAGATTATCGACTTATAAAACCCCCAAACTTGAACTATTGCTTGTCCTCAAGCAGGATACTCACAAGGCAAGGAATGAATATGCTAAGTATATATCAAGGCACAAAAGACTACTCTTCACTAAAAATTTAAGAAAACTAAACAAACAATAGACTCAAACAAAGGACTCAACCACTATGCTCATCTCAATTCGGACCACCACAAACTCAAGGCAATTGGTCATTTCAAAAGGACATCATTTATCATTTAAAATGAAGGGAATTTTCCATTCAAAACAACACATTTAAGCTTCTCAGGTCATTGGCATGGACCGTCAAGGTTTGCCTCGAGATTCGCCACACAACTTGTCTTATTCATTACCTTCAATTGAAATAGAGACTTTATGCTTCAATTCGAGTGCATGATGCCACTCACCACAAGAGAGAATACCACTCACAATCATTCAATTCTCAAAACACTGGATTATAAGAGAACCTAGAAGCCTCTCACTCTCTCAAGGAAGTTTTAGTGCACACGCATCGAATCATAGGCTTGCCCTTCATGTAAATCTCCACAAATGTAGGGTAGACAAGCTCAAAATCATACGGGTTACGATGTTGGCTAGGGCTAAGGTCAGGATATCATTTGGTTCAAGTGACTACACCTCCCTAATGCTCTTTATTCTCATTTCGAACACCACTCACATTTTCCATCTCAACTTCACGTTATTCCTCTCTCGCACAACCCAAGATTTCTCCTTTTTAACTTATGATCATTCACACCTTCACTTGGTAGCACCAATTTTTTCTTTTCAATTTGCTCATTGAATTGATATTTTGGAGAAATTTTCAATTTGAAATCAAGGTGCTACCTTGCACTTGAAGTGGACTTCCTTTCTTTTCCTCATTTAATCATATGCACCGCCAAACTTAGGCATTTGCCTATGTTATCATTTGTCCCCCCCCCAAACTTAGGCTTTTAGCCTACATCTCATTTTCAAGCAATTAGGGAGGATGGGTGCCAAGATAGAGGTTCCGAAAAGGTCAAGGTATTGACAAGGTGCCAATGAACGGTCACAAGTTCAAAGGGGTTCACTTGGATTTGATGTCATTGGGAAGTCATTTGGGTGAAGTGGCTTATCAAAAAGGGAGTAAGGTCATCTTTCAATCTCGGTTACACCTAGAATTTTGAGTTGAATCACATTCGCGGCAATTTCTAGACGATACTTATGCACAAGAATTAAGGTACAACCTCACCACACAAGGCATCATGCCACAAGATTTCATTCATTTGTCCCATAATCAATTGGGGAAAATGACTTTTGACAAGCTATTCTGAGTTCATTACACACTCGTTTGTGAGTCAATCAAGCAAAAGCGAGAGTGTGCAATTCATGACAAAAGAATTCTTTGCCTCAAAAATTCATTTCCCCTCTTCCTTTAATTTTTAAAAATAAATTGCCATGATCTTTTTTTCAGTGGGCCCATTTCGAGACAAGCACTTACGGACTCAATTCTAAACTAAAACTTGACATTTTCCCTTAAGAAAGGTGCCTCTCAATCTATCATAGGGAAACACCAATCCGGTTCGGCACACAAAAATAAAAGAAAAGAAAAAGAGAATAATCAAAACTTTTACTCCTTCGGAAAGAACCGTAGTATTAAGAAAACCCTCAGAGTTTATTTCTACACTACTATTAATAAGGCGAAAACCAAATTTGCGCTCATAATTTCTTTCAAGAACAAGCCTAGGCGTAGGCATTTAGCATATTTTCAAGGAACAAGTGGTGGAAAAATGGGGAATATAAGACCAGCCCGACACACACTCAATAAAATTCAAGCCCGGCGAGGGCACAATTATGTTCAAAGTAAAACAAAAACATAATCTAAAACAAAACATAGTCTAAAGGCCCGGCAAGGGCAATGTCAATAACAACAAGCATCATGATGTTAATAGTTACATACTCCCCCAAACATAAAACAAGCATATCCCACGATGCATAAAAAGATAACCAAATAAGAATGAGTGCCAAAAACTCCCTGAGTAGGCTAATAATGATGACGGTGCCTCCTTCGTGAATAGAACTGATGAGGTGGTCGAGATATCAGTGGAGCTGGTGGTGCTGGTGGTGGTATGTAAGCATGTGCTGGATCTATCTGAAACCCTTCTAGTGGAGGAATCAATGGATCCCACTGGACCTCAAGATGGCCGGAGGGCTCCACAAACCACCTGTCCTCACAAGTCATTAACTCGTGATACGAGAACCATTTTTGATGAAGTCCCCATTTCCTCACATATGGCGTTGGAGGTGCTAGTTGATGGTGGATGACCGACTCTGTATTGTTTGGGGTGATCTCGACTGGTGTCCCATTCTCTTGCATCTCAGATTTGTCTTCTTCATCAGTGCCTTAAATTGTGCACTAATCATCATAAGGGCTAGTACATCTTGGGGGAGAGTTCGAGCTTGGGGATGGTAGGTTAAGATCCCAATTTTCTTCAACAGGCGGGGCCATTTTCTTGAACCTCTCAACCTCTATTTCCATACTTTCCACTCTAGCACATAGCTTGCTCACACTTGACACAACCGGTTTGAGGGCTGACTTGATCGCAACTTGAACCAAAGCTGGGATTTCTCTGGCCAACTTATGCAAAGATTCCTCATTTTTTTGGTAAGTTGATAAATCTTGAATAAATCACCTGAAGGAGTGTCTCCTGATGCCCCATGTACAGTGCTCGAGGCTTCTTGAGATGCGGTCGAATCCCTTTCTTGATCATGCACATTTTTTTTACCTTGAGTCCTAAGTATAGTGGCATCAGAAGTTTGTTCGAGCTACTGCTTCTTGATGTGTGGAGCATCTTTATCCCTCTTTGTGTCTAGGAAAACCATGCCTTTAGCTTGATTAGCCTTGTCAAATCCTCTAAACAAGGGGCATCCAAATTGGATACATAAAAGAGTGATGAGTACGGGGAATGCCATGGATGTGGAGTCATGTCGCTATTCCCTCTTGAGATGTTCAGCTATGATCTCGCCCTCATTTAATCTGAGGCGTCTCATGATGTATGCAAGAAGAATTCCCATCTCAATGGTTACTTTAGTGGTGTGGTTGGTCGGTATGAGCCTTGTGCTCACAAAGTCGAGCCACATGCGGGCTTCGAATCTAAGATCCGAGCGATAAATTTTCCCCCTTGTGGTGGCCAAAAAAGGTCTCCTTATGCAATCACACTGGAAATACATTTGTATTCCTCATCCTTTCTTGCCACACGTTCCATGAACCTTGATTCGGGGATTGGTTCGTCACCCCATATTGTACAATGAATGGCTTCCAGGGTAATGTCCACCCCTTTACTCCGTACCTATACTGACCTGAGGCATGGTGACTTGCTTAGTGGGCCTTTGGTATTTAGTATGTCAAGATAGGCCTGGTATGAATCATAGAATTCCCGTACCAACTCAGGAAAGTAGAGGCCTGGTGTTTTGGAAAAATGTTCCCAAGCTCTTAAGCGAAATTGCTTTGGCATGTTCCAGAATTCCTCTTGGAAATCATCTATGTTGAACCCCTTTTCTTCCAAGAATGGGCACTTCCTGAACTCAAGGTAATAGGCTACCATTCCCTTAAGCCCAAAGTGAATCCCCGACTCAACATGCTCTGCTTCTTGTGTGGGTATTCCTGCATTTAGAGTATGCTTCAGGGCACGTCTCTTTTGATGGGGCCTGTTAGAGGACATATTCCTGCGAATGGGCGTTAGTAGAATGCACTATAAACATATAGGTACAACTACCATAGGGAGGAATTCAGCAAAGTGGAAATCAAGGGAAGAGAGGGGTTTGTCGGCTCGTGCGAACCACATGCGAATTGCACTATACATACTGCGCATAGCATGAGTTAACAAACTCCTGCCAGTGGTTTTCTTTTGTGGAGCGACGATTGTGCAAACCGCATTAGAGAAAGTCAGCGTCGCACCACACTTCACCCCTTAAAGAAGTAATTGAATTGCATGTTCAGGCCAAATGCGATGCATAGTGCGCTCCGCATATCAAGACTGATACATCATATCCAAAATACGCAAAGACAAAATTAGATTCAATGATTCCTTGCGTTCTTGCAGATTGCGCATGTGATTCATAGAGCAAGAGGTACTAGGGCACTAGACACCACATGACACACTATATCCACATTAACAAGGGCTCTGGGGTATTATGACTATAACCTCTAGGTAATCAGACTTCCCCGGATTTCCATTGACACAAACAAACAAGAAAGGATTCAATGACTTCCCTTAAGATGGACGTTACCCCATCTATCATCAGGAACATTGATCCCTCAATTTTAACAATGGGTACCAACAATTTTTTAGCACAATTAACTCCTTTCCCGCACAAAATCATACACCCCAACTATAATGCTAACAAGAATCATGGGTATACAGTGAGCAAAATTCAGCCGTGCAAATTGATTTTTAACAAGATCACATGGCAAATGAAAACTTGGCCTTAATAATGGCATCACCCAATCTATCATCGGGCCAAATCATTCGCTAGTCACGACTGGGTTACTCAAACTTCACCACATCATAGATTCAAGGCTAAAAATCACTACCCCTCAACATGCATTCCTAACATTAAAGTGCTATCAAGTTGACATGAAGAGCTAGTATCAAACAATTTAAAATTTAGTACCCAAAAATCTTCGGGTCTTGCCCAAAAATCATCAAGGCAATTCTACTAAGCATGCTTCACAATATGGTTCCCAACTTTTATAAAAACAAGTATTTAACATCATAGAACTTACCACAATTGAAGATTGTGACGAGAAGAGGGAAAACTGAAGTTTTTGAACATCAACAAAGATAACCCAAGTGGACCTCACTGGAGACTGACAGTGGTAGTGACAATGTAGTGATGGAAATGGTAGGGCTAGTGGAGGAGAAGGTTTTGGGAGACTTTGAGGGCTTTAGAGGAAATTTTGGTAGAGAATTTTTGAAGTTTGGAAGAGAAATTAGGTGAAGGTGATGAAGGAGGAGGGTTTAAGTAGAAGAGAACAAAAAATTTGAACCGTCTCATCTATGGGTCGGGTCGGCCAACGGGTAAGATCAATGAAAATTTAAAAATTACCTTCCATGCGCCACGACATGCGATTCGCACCAGGCAAGGTGCAGAATGCATGGCGTATCGCACATGACTTCTTTCACCCCTAGGTTTGCCCAAACATCTGTGCTACTATGTGATGGAGGTGCGAAGCGCACCTGAGCTCGTGCGTTCCGCACAGCTCAGCGCATATCACCTCTAATTTTTCCAATTTCTGTCCAGTCATTCTATTTTGGCATGCGGTGCATTGAGCGACACACATAGTTTCTTATGCAGTCCGCATAAGGCTCCGCATGCCTCATTATAGCCCCCTTTCACACTGGTTTGCTTTACACTTAATGACTTCCTAAAAATACCAAAAACAACAAAGGTGAAGAAAATTAAAGAAAAGATACTTGGGTTGCCTCCCAAGAAGCACTTGATTTTACATCGCGGCACAATGATAGTACCTCAATCCTCAACCATTATCGGAAGACATGCCAATCTGGTTGGCGTGGTCCCATTCTAATAAGGGAAATTTCTCCATCGACACCCTAGAGATGCCATCATGTTGTTCACATTGCAATGAATCAAATGTGGGCATCTTGCACCCTTCACACTCTCCAAGGGTATCATACCCTTTTTCCTCAAATTCTATCACCTATATGGCTCTCAAATCATTCGGAGGCTTAGTAGGTTGGCAAACATTGAAGGTCACTACCTCATCCCCCACTCAGAATTTGAGTTCTTCAAGTTTGACATCAACAAGGACCTGCCCAGTGGCTAACAATGGTCATCCTAAGATAATGGGCACCTCTACATCTACCTCACAGTCCAAGATGACAAAATCCATAGGAAGAATTAGTTTGTCCACTTTTACCAATACATCAAACAAGATTCCCACAGGGCTCTTAATAGACCTATCCACCATAAGTAGCCACATAGAAGTAGGCTTGGGAGTGCCCAACCCTAGCTTCTGAAAAATTATAAGTGGCATCAAGTTGATGCTTGCCCCAAGTCGCACAAGGCCATTCAGAATACAAACAAACCAATCGTACATGGTATAGTGAACGCACTCGGGTAGTCACTTTTTGTAGCCACATTGCTAGTCATCACTGCACTACAACTATGTGACATCTCAACCGTGCCCACTTTAACCACCTTCTTCTTTTTAAGTAACTCTTTCATAAATTTGGAGTACCCTGGCATCTGTATTAGAGCTTCGGCCAATGGGATATTTATTGACAGCTTGCTGAACATGTCAACAAACTTGCTAATTTTTTTCTCTTCCTTCTTCTTATTTAGCCGATGAGGGTAGGGAGGAGGTCCTTTAGGTGTTGTGGTCGGAATTCTTTGTACAAGAGGAGAGTCCACCTTGTCATTAATGACCACTTGGGGAGGGGTCTTGACCTCTTCCTTATCTTTATCACTTCTAACATCTCTCGGGGCACTTGATGTTTCAGGTTCTTTTCTTACCTCCGGAGTGTCATTTACATTCTCATGCACCACCTATTCATCTCTTAGCTTCTTGTCTAGTTCAACAGTAGGATCTTTTGGTTTTGTGACCGCTTCCACAACGGGTTCCCTTGTCTCACCAGTTCTTCAGCCACTCCTAGTAACGATGGCCATGATTTGCTCATCATATCTATAATTCGTAGTGGTGCCACTAAGAAGTGGTATCTTTACCCTTGGAGTCATTTGAACAGAAAGATGATCCATTTGGATTTCAAGTTGCTTGATGGAGGTTGAATGAGAGCTCACGGTTTTATGAAGTGTGTATACCTCACTTTTCATGCACCCCAGCGTGTGTTGTATCTACCTTTTTCAGCACCAAGGATTGCATGTTCTCTAATTTGGAATGCTCGGGGTTGCTTGTAGTTGGTTGGTGGAGGGGATCCGATCTGTTTGGGTTTACATATGCACTTCGATAGTTGTCTCGGTCACCATACCTATCCTGCTCATCTTGTTTCCTACCTTGGTTCTCTTCTTTTGGGCGATAATACCTGGGACGAGAACCCGCCGACACAAAACACAACTTGTCATCCACTACCAACATAAGTTCATCATTGTTAGCTCTTATTTCCGGCATATTTACAGCACTCACCTCCTTAGTACCACTCATATGTTTTGGCAAGAGATCAATTTGTGTCATCATTTTGGCCATTGTCTCATCTTGAATCTCTCTTTTCTTTTTAACTTCATTAATCAAGATAGATGAGGTTGCCCCCAAGGTTGGTACATTGGTTTCTCATGTATACCAAACTCGTTTGGTTTTCTCATCCATTTTAAGAAAGCTGAGGCAATAGGAAATCCCATATCCATGAAGGTGCCACCTCTAAGATTATCAGCCACTGATTTGTTCAAGGAGATTTATGACCGGTGGAAGATTTGGAGCAACACATTGTCTGACAACCCATGGTTTGGACATAATATACGTTTCTTTTTGAACCTCAACCAAGCCTCATGTAAGGGTTCATCCGGAAGTTGCGTAAAATTGATGATTTTGTCTCTTAGTTGAATCATATGAGATGGTGGAAAGAATATTGAAGTGAACACCTCAACCAACTCGTCCCAAGATGTGATAAATCCATCTGGCAATTCTTCAAACCACACCGTGGCTTCCCCTGTCAATGAGAAGGGGAATCTTGAGGAGATTCCGATAGGAGTATCAATGGGATTGGAACTTTCCATACTGTATTTCTTCAGCAGCTCCTTGATATACTTCTATTGACTGATCATAATTTCAGTTGGTACTTGCTTAATTTGCAGCCCCAAGAAGAAATTCATCTCTCCCATCATACTCATTTCAAACACACTACTCATAAGTTTGGCAAACTCCTTACATAGTGAGTCAAGAGTGGCTCCGAAGATAATATCATCAACATATACTTGGACAATCAACAGATTTCTACCTCTAGTCTTCAAAAGGAGAGTATTATCAATTTCCCCCCTTTTGAACCTATTTTGGAGATAGGCACTATCGGATAGACTCTTGGGAAATGTTTTGAACGATGTATGGTTGGTAAATCTCTACAAAATTATGAATATGCCGGTTGGTGTCCTCATGGGCTGCTCTACAAAATAAGCCTTTAATTTGAATCAAGTAGAGTATGGTGCTTGACAAGTGGAAGATAGAATTTCCAACCATGGGGGGTAGGCGGATTGCACCTACACCTCCTTGCATCATAGGCTCAGCAGCGTTGGCATTGTCGAAGCCACCAATTCTCTCATTATCATTGTCTTCGTCCATAGCTAGCCTACTCAATCAAGACAAACATGAAAAAGTAAAAAATAAACAAATACCCTCAATTTGACTTCAAAACAATAATCACAAATTAGCTAACACTCAAGTCCCCGGCAACGACACCATTTTTTATGAATGCTCAAATTGTGCTCTTCGATTAGGAAGCCACGACGATCGTGCAACAAAACAAAATTTATAAACCCAACGGATGTTGGGGTCGTACCCAAGAGACTTGACTTTGCTAACTAGAGATTGTATAAGTTGATTTCAAGGTGAGAGTAATTGCTTAATCAAAAAGTAAAAGGATGGGGGGAATTGGGAAAGTTGTCACTACTAACATAATTAAAAAAAAGCAATAAAACTAAAGATGGGTGTACCAAGTGATTTAGAAGACTAGGGATACATATCCGATGGGGCATTAGCTATAGTATGGGGTAATGATTATTTCACTTCTACTTTCACCTATTGACATGAATAGCGTTGGTCATAGGTGTGAAATGCTATCTCTCGATCAACATCCACATTTCCAATGATTTTAGTTAGAACATCATCGGTGTGATAAATAATCAACCAATATTAGCTTGGGGAAGTCATCCTATTTCTAGCTCGAACCCTTAAATGGGAGATTCTTGCGATTAGAGATATTTCTAGCCTCCAATGTAGATGGATTCCTAAGTACCCACTAGCAATTTCACATCCACAACTATGAAAGTCTCTCCCGAGCAATAACATAGCTAAGTAATATAAATTAATATTTGCAACTACCAATTTTAGGATTAAAACTTGGTAAAATTACTATACTCGTGTCAAGTAGGACATTATAAAGGTGAATTAACAACACCCACACCCATTAGATAAGCACCCATCATTAATACACCCCTAGAAAAAAATAATTTAAATACTCATAGTAGGAGAAGAAGAGATACCATCTCGGTAAGTCAAATTCCCATCCATTAAAGCTGAATCTCAAGTTCTAGAATCAAATTAGGCACACAAATTGTTAACCAAGAGATTTGGATTGAAACCCTCTTCTCAATGGAGGAGGAAAATTTTTTACAAAGCCAAAACTATCCTCTAAGAATCAGGTCTGAAGTATTGTAGATATAAATTGAACCTAAAATGGCCTTTTATATGTTTCCAAGTCATCACATAAAATTAGGACAAGTTTTCCCTTCGGGAGGTATGCGACGTGACGTGCAGTTCGCACGATGTGATGTGTGCATCGTACACCTGCCTTAACTCAACCAGTGACTTTTGCTGAAATTATGGGCTTTGTGCGAAGGTGGTGCATTTTGCACCATGGGATATGTGTATCGCACAGCCACTGCACTTCTTAGTAGAATCTTCCGCAACTTTAGTGGATTCATGTGGAGAAGGTGCGAACCACACCTCAGCTTGTGCGTGTTGCACAGCCACCGCATCTTGGTTCAGATTCTTCAACTTTTCTCAACTCTTCACACTTAGCTCCTTTTTGGCTCTTTTTGGGTCCATATCCTTGTTCTTCATCTTCTATCAAAAGTACCTGCATAGATAATAATAAAGGCCATAAGAACCTCTAAATCTATTCTAAACATAGAAAAAATTCATGGATATGGGCTTAATAAGTTGGTAGATTATCGATTTATCACTCATAGGCTAGCCTGCTCAATCACAACACAAACACCAAATAAAAGTAAAAGAAATAAGCACTCTCAAAGTAATTTTAAATCAACAATCAAAAATAGCTATTAACTCAAGTCCTCGGCAATGATGCCATTTTTGATAAATGCTCAAATGTACTCTACCATGGGGATGTATCGATGATCATCAAGCAAAACATATTTATAAGTACCCAATAGATGTTGGGGTCATACCCATAGAGACTTGTAGATAGCACAATGATGATTGTATAGAAATGACTTCACTAAGAGAGTAAGTGTTTAAAATGCAAGAAAGTAAAGGATTGGGGGTAATTGGGAATTCTTTCACAAAAATCTAATTCAAGCAAGAAATTAAAACGGGTGTACCAAATTGAGTAGACGACTAGGGATGTCTCTCCAATGGGGCTCTAATGTTGGATAGGGTAATTGTTTATTCATCCTTATTCTCGGTTATTGACATAGGTAGCCTTGGTCATGGGTATGGATTGTTTATCTCTCGATCAACAACTATATATTTGACAATCTTGGTTAAAGCACTATCGGTTCAACAACAAATAACCAAGCTAAAGCTTAGGGAGGTCACACTATCTCTAGCTTAGACCCTTAAATGGGTGATTCAGTCGATATGAACTATTTCTAGCCTTAAATATGAATGGTGTCCCAAGTTCCCACTAGTAATTTCACATCCAAAACTATGTAATTCTCTTTCAAGCAACAACATAGCCAAGTAAGGAAAATCAATGTTTGCAACCACCAATTTTAGGATTAAAACTTGGTGAAACTACTAGATCCATGTCAAATAAGCAATTATAAGCAAGAATGAGCAACACCCAAACCCATTTGTCAAGAACCAATTATCAACACATCCCTAGACAAATGAAATTAGCTACTCATACTAAAGGAAAGAGATATACCAATTGGGTAAGTCAAATTCCTCTTCATTCAAGTGTAATTCCAAGTTCGAAGCTCAGTTTTTTTACACAAATGGTTAACCAAGATTTGGAAGAGAGAATGGATTGAAACCCTCCTCTTCTTGGAGAGGAAAACTTGTTCTCAAAGCTAAAATTACTTGCAAATATTTAGAGCTGAAGTATTCTATATACAATTGTGCTTAAATTGGATTTTTATACTTTCTTAAAATGTTACTAATTTTCTAGACAAAATTGCCCTTTGAGTGTTGTGCAACGCGACGTGAAGTTTGCACGTCGTGATGTACGTATCGCACATCATCTTCAGTTTGACCAGTGACTTTAGCTAATTTGAAGGCCTTGTGCAAAGAAGGTATGGTTCGCACCAAGAATTGTACGCATCGCATAATGACCGCACCCCTTAGCAGATTCTTCAGTAAATTTTATGGCTCTATGTGTTGTAGGTACATTCTGCGCCACAGCTTGTGCGTGTCACACGGGCGCTGCATCTCAGGGCAGAGTCTCCATCTTTTCAGATCACTTCACACTTCACTCCTTTTAAGTTCTTCTTGGGTCCATTTCCTTGTTTTCCATCATTGATCATAATTACCTACATAGACATCAAATAAGGCCATAAGAACCGCTAAATCTATTCAAACGTAGCAATAATTCATGGATAAAGGCTCAATAAATTGGCAGTTACTGACCTATCAGTCATGTACTCTTTTACTATTCGAAAACATATGTATATATTGTTTTTGATCCTTTGTACTTTGTTGATGTAGTTCTAGCTCTTATACTATGATACTAGGTTTTGGACTTTATATAGCTTTCGCTTATGTATTCCTGTTGCTTATTTCTTTATTTTATTCCCTTGCTTCCGCTTTTTTACTGTTCTTCTGCTTGATCATTAGATGGTATCCCTTTACTAATCATTCTGAGCTATAGGAATTGGTTTGCCTACTAGGGGGTTGTGGGTGCCATCATGACCAAGTAATCAGGTTGAGACAATAAGCCCATAGTAGAGGCTACTGTGGTAGAGGTCACCACTACCAACGTTTCTAGCCGAGCCGGCCTGTTCAGGCAGCGTTACAGATTGATGAGGGTCAGAATAGCCAGAGTATTATTCCTACTCCACGAGGTGCTCATTCAGGGTCTACAGGTCATGGTGATTATTCTGATTCAGCTGGGTCTTCACCGCAGGGTACATTTGGCTAAGGTTGTTATGAGTATGGCAAGATAGGCCTCTTTGATAGAGAGTGTCCATCAGTACCGCAAAAGAGGTAATAGTATCAGATAGTTGAGGCCCACATGGCTCCAGCACCACTGTCTAGAGGCAATGCACAAGGTAGTAGGGTGGTCCCTAGGGTGCTAGAAGTGGTCCTCACTCAGGTAGATCAGGTTATCATGGCGGTCAGGGCCACATGTATGCAATTCTGGGTCAGACAGAGGCTGAGTCTTCAGATACTATCATTACAGGTATGATCTCTATTTGTTATTAGTCTACTTCTACTTTGTCTAATCTGGGTTCTACCTTCTCCTACGTGTTTGCTTATTTTGCTACTCATATGAAGTCAGCTTGTGAATCATTGCCTCTTCCCTTTTGTGTATCTACCCTAGTAGGAGATTTTTTAGTAGCGGATCAGGTGTATCGAGCTTGTATGGTGACTATCCTGGGGTACAAAACTTGGTTAGACTTGGTTGTGCTTGATATAGTTGACTTCAATGTGATTTTAGGCATGGATTGGTTGTCTCCTTATCATACAGTCTTAGATTGCTTCACCAAGATTGTTACTCTATGGATGCCTGGTATCCCTTCTATCATATGGAAGGGTACCGATAGCCACATGCCAAGGGTAGTTATATCTTTTTTGAGCGCCTAACAGTTGGTTGGGAAGTGGTGCTTAGCCTATCTTGCCTACGTCTATGATACAAGTTCCACCACACCTTCTCTTGAGTTAGTTGCTATGGTTTATGAGTATTCAGATGTGTCTCCTTTTGAACATCCGAGTCTTCCTCCTGATCATGACATTGACTTTTGTATTGATGTTGAGCTGGGCACTCGACCCATTTCTATTCTTCCATATCGATTGGCACAAGCTAAGTTGAGAGAGCTTAAGGATCAGCTCAAGAATTTTTTGAGTAGAGGGTTCATCAGGCCTACTATATCTCTGTTGGGTATTCTGGTTCTGTTTGTCAAGAAAAAGGATAGTTCCATGCGTATGTGTATCGACTATAGACAGTTGAATAAGGTGACAGTAAAGAATAGATATTTTATGTCGTGTATTGATGACTTGTTTGACCATCTATAGGATACAATAGTGTTCTCTAAGATTAACTTGAGGTTCAGTTATCACCTGTTGAGGATAAGGGCTGCGGACATCCCAAAGATTCCATTTAGGACTCGGTACAACCATTATGAGTTCCTAGTCATGTCTTTTGGGTTGACTAATTCCCCAACAACTTTTATAGAGTTGATAAACCATGTTTTTAGTGCCTATTTGGACTCCTTTATGATTTTGTTCATCAATGACATTTTAAAATATTTGAGGAGTAGAGAGGAGCATGAGCAACATCTTAGAGTTGTACTTCAGACCATATGAGACCATCAGTTATATGCAAAATTCACTAAATGTGAGTTTTGTCTTGAGTCTGTGGCATTCCTAGGGCACGTGTGGTCCAAGGATGGGATTATGGTGGATACGGTGAAGATTAAGCAGTTTGTGATTGGGCTACGCCCAGTTCTCCTACTGAGGTTTGCAATTTCATTGGGTTAGCAGGCTACTACAGGTGGTTTATAGAGGGGTTTTTTCTGTAGCAGCTTCATTGACTAGATTGACTCAGAATAATATTCCCTTCTAGTGGTCAGATGAGTGCGAGGCAAGATTTCTGAAGCTCAAGGAGTTATTGAATTCAGCTATGATTCTTACTCTTTCAGTTGAGGGTTAGGGGTTTACCACATATTATGATGCTTCGGGTGATGGTTTGGGTTGTGTGTTGATGCAGTAGGGCCAATTTATTGCTTATGATTCCAGACAGTTAAAGGTTCATGAGAGGAACTATCCTACACATGACTTAGAGTTGGTAGCGGTAGTCTTCGCATTGAAGATTAAGAGGCATTATCTCTATGATGTGCATTGTGAGATTTTCACTAACCATCATAGTCTTTAGCACATTTTCATATAGAAGGATCTAAATTTAGGGTAGCATAGGTGGTTGGAGTTACTGAAAGATTATGATATCTCAATTCTTTATCATCCGGGCAAGGCAAATGTCATAGCGTATGCCTTGAGCCGGAAGGCAGTGAGTATGGGTAGCTTGGCCTTCTTAGCGATTGCAGAGCGACCTTTAGCTTGGTACATCTAGTCTTTGACTAACATGCTGGTTAGACTACATATTTCTAAGCCGAGACATATTATTGCTTGTGTAGAGGCTAGATCTTCCTTATTGGAGCAGATTTAAGCACAATAGTTTGATGATGCGAGTTCGAGGTTTATTCGTGATAAGGTATTGTGCGGTGAGGCTAATAAGGCAACCTTAGATTCAAAGGGTGTTCTAAGGATCGAGGGTCGTATCTGCATTCCTAGAGCTAGTAATTTAGTTAGACTGATCTTGGAGGAGGCTTATTGTTCTAGATATTACATTCATCTCGGGGCAGCTAAAATGTATCGTGACTTGAGGTAGCACTACTGGTGGTGTGGGATGAAGAGGGTTTTATGCTTTTGTGTGTAGGTGCTTAAACTGTCAACAGGTGAAGTTTGAGCACTAGAGGACAGGTGGTTTGACTTAGAGTCTACCTATTCCGGAGTGGAAATGGAAGCGGATAGTTATGGACTTTATGGTTAGTTTGACCTGTACTTTGAGGAGATTTGATGCTATTTGGGTCATTATGGATAGGTTGACAATGTTTTCTCACTTTATACCAATTCAGACTTCCTACAGTTCTGAGAGGTTGGCTCAGATCTATATTCGTGAGATTGTCCATTTGCAAGGTATGACAGTTTCTATCATTTCTGACTGTGGTACTTAGTTCACTTTGCATTTCTGGAGGTCTATTTAAAGAGTGTTGGGTACTATAGTTGTGCTTAGCACCACTTTTCATCTGCAGACCAACGGTCTGTCATAGCATACTATTCAGGTTCTGGAGAATATGTTGCGAGCTTGTGGTATTGATTTTGGGGGTCAGTGGGACCAGTGCTTAGCCTTGGCAGAGTTTGCATATAATAATAATTATCATTCCAACATTTAGATGGCTCTATTTGAGGCTTTGTATAGTAGGCAGTGCAGATCTCTGGTAGGTTAGGTTGATGCTTTTGAGGTTAGACTGTGGGGTACCGACTTGCTTCGTGATTCTATGAATAGAGTTTGGGTCATTCAGGAGAGACTTTGCACAGCCTAGAGTAGGCAGAAGAGTTATGTTGAACAAAGAGTTTGGGATTTAGAGTTCATGGTTGGTGACCGTGTGTTCCTTCGGGTGTTCCCATGAAGGGCCTGATGAGGTTTAGGAGGAAGGTATGCTCAGTCCTTGGTTTATTGGGCCATTTGAGATCCTTCATCATATCAAGGAGGTTGCTAATGAGTTGGCCTTGCCTCCTACTCTTTTCAGTGTTCACCCAGTTTTTCAATCCTCTATGTTGCGTCAGTATATTCTGGTTGAGTCTCACGCGCTTCAGTGGGATTCAGTTCAGTTGGATGAGTCTTTAGCATTAGAGGAGGATCCTGTTGCTATTTTAGATAGGCAGGTTAGGAAGTTGAGGTCCAAGGAGATTCCATCAGTTAATATTCAGTTGCGGCATCGTCCTGTCAAGGAGGCTACTTGGGAGATTAAGACTGACATACAGATCCACTATCCTTGCCTTTTCGATTCTTCAGGTACTATATTTTTTCTAACTTTCAAGGACGAAAGTCCTTTTAGTAGTGGATGTTGCAATGACCCTCTAGGTCATTTCCTATTTTTCATGCTTTTTCTGTGTTCTGAGCTTTTCTTCAGTGGCTACAGGTTATTTGAGACTTTTCGGGACTGATGATTTGGTGCCCCAGCCGTTTGTTGGTTTATTATGGCCATCTTCCTGTTTTTGAACTTAAACTTAGGAAATTGTTAACTTCGGTCAACTTTCTCAGTAAACGTACTCAAAATGAAATTCTGACAGTTCCATTGGCTTTGGAATGGTGATTTTGGTCTAGAGGGACCCTTGGTCTGGGTCTAGGTGCTTTCAGTTTGCTTTTGTGTTGTTTTTTGTGTTTTCAGGCTAGTTTGGCTTGTGGGGTTGAGTTTGGTCAACATTCAGAGAAGACGACCTCGGATGTAAATTTTGTCAATGTTTTTAGCTCTAGAATGTCGACTTTAAGCTAGATGGATCTTTGGTTCAGGTCCCGAGGCTTCTGGACTTATTTTGGGGTATTAAGTTTCGAGTTGGTTTTTGGGCATGGGGCCCACTTTTCGTTATAATGATCTCCGTTGGGAGTTTCATCAATTTCGTTGAGTCCAAAATGTTGTTTTTTGTAGGGTAGCGTGGTTGGTCTGTGTTCATGGGGTCCCGAATGAATCCTGAGGGTCCGTTAGGTGACTTTTTAGCCTTGGAAAATTGTTGGTTGCTGCTGTGTGTTGCAGACCAGTTTGGTCATCGCGACAGCGAAGTGGCCTTTGCATTCTTGATGGTCTAGCTTCTTGGGCAACATTATCACATGGGTTGATCCTCGCGACTGCAATGAAGCAGAATGGAACTCGATCAAGCTTGTTTTACGCAATCGCATGGATTGACCATCGCGGTCATGGTCTGGCCAGCGCTTCCTCGCGATCGCGTGGAGTCCCTCCCGATTTCGATGAAGGACCCTTAGCAGCTATATAAGCTGCAAACTTTTTTTTCTCCTCCACAATTATGAACTTTCTCCATTGATAAGCTCTTAAGCTGCGATTCCAAAGCTAGTTACTTATTTTTCTTGGCCTGGTAAGTCCCCTTTGATCCCTCTTCTCTTTTACGTTGTATAATTCTCTTTAATTCTGTTATTTTCCATTCGTTTTCCTTTGGAAATTCTCTTGAACTAGTAGGACTTCGGGTCTATTTTAGGCCTTAAAATGAGTCCCATTAGTTCTCAACTTTTGAGCATGGGTTCCTTGACCCGTTGCAGACGTAATTGTGAATTTTGTTTTCCATTTCATTGCATGGGCCCCGAGGATCATTTTTTGACTAATTTTTGGCCTAAATTTTTGTATAGTAATATGGGTGTCATTCTTCTAGTCTTGACACCTAGAATGTCTTTCTGATAGCGTGGCAGCTTTCTAAGGCTGTTCCGAAGGGGAAGGCACTCGAGTGATGGTTTGTGTTTGTGATTCTGCCCCGAGATAGGTTACGGCTTACTTTCTTATACTGAGTTTAGTTATATTTTATATATTATATGTTACTGGAACGTTAGGTTGGATTATAGATAGAAATAGGCTTAAATCTTGTAACTTTTTAATAAACTGGCCATTTATGATCATGGATTAGGATTATTCCTGTTATCCTTAGTCTAGGAGCTCGTAGTATTGTTATGGCTTGCATAGGGTTCTTAGTATTCTTTTAGAAGGTTTAAGAGGTAGAGTAGAGGCTTGTAGTTTCTTTCGTAGTTATTTTCTGTTATTTTTGCCTTATAATCAGTTATACGTGTAACTGTGAGCCTAAGGTCATAGCTTAGATTTGGACGGAGCTTCCAGGTCAGTTCTCTTGATTGGAGGGTGTTTTGCCCTATTTTGCCTTGTTATGTGTTGCATACTCTGAACGTAGAAATTTACCTGCTCATGCTGCATTCTCATGCCTATCGGTACTGAAAAGAATGATTTTCCAGATTTTGGTTCCAATCTTGAGATTTACTATGATTTTTGGACATTAAGGGAACTATTTGGAGTTTTACTATTGGTTTTGGAAGGGAAAGGGAAATTGCTTATTTTTATGTATTGTTGATAAGCTCGATGTTCACTTCCGAGCGAGCGATGTGTTGTATCGAGTTTTACTTCTATGCATTGTTCATAAGCTCGATGTTCACTTTTGGGCGCTCGATGCATCATTTTGGGTTTTTTACTTCTATGCACTAGTTGATGAGCTCGATCTTAAATTCTGGGTGCCTCGGGTGCCGGATGGTTGGGTTTGTTTTATTATTTTCCTCCTTGTTGTTTTATGGATAGACAGAGTATGTTGTATAGCTATGCCATACTTTAGACGCTCTTGTACCGGTGACACCAGATCCAGTTGGTTCTCATCTATGTTTTGTCTTCTTGGTCACTTTAGGGCCATGTTTGTATATTTAGTACTTTTGGTTTGTGTTTTTGCTATTGGCCCTATTTCCTTTATTTATCTGTTCTTCTTTTCTTATTTGAACTGCTTTATTCATCTTCTGCATTGTTGGGTTTGACTTGCCTACTGAGGGGTTATGTAGGCACCATTATGGCCCAATTTCAGGTAGTGACAATCGAGTACCATGTTGGTATGGTACATGGACCCTGGGGCATCTCCTGCAGGTCATGGTTAGTTGGGAAGAAATAAGTCCCTTTAGCATGTGTGTACATATGAGTGTTTGAGTGAGTTCAGGTATGGTTACACTGAGGGTGATGAAAATGTAAAGATCATATATTTGAGAGGCTAATATGGACGAGATCCATAGTTGTTATGTGATTGCTCATCGATTCAGTGACATTTAGATGGCTTCATACATACACACACACACACACAGATATATATATATATATATATATATATATTTTGTATTGTGATTGTATATTTTTGACTGTTTATATTTGAGGTGTACAGTTATCTGGCTATTATTTCCTTGTGATTGTTGAGTTACTTGAATTGTGTGAGTAAGTCTTAATTGGTCGGTTAAATCCTTTAATGGCTTCTTATTTTTGGAAACAATATTATGTGAACTGTTGTTTCTTGTTGCTTGAATAACTTGAGATGTGGGTGAGAACCTGTAATTAATGTAAATATGTAAAGGCTAGTAAATGACGGATGGTTACATGTGAATTGAGATGGCAGTGTATGAAACAGTTGGTACGTTCATGAGTGTTATAGAATGTCTAGAAATAATTAGTAAGTTTGAATCTAGTCTTGAGGACTTGTCAAGAATAAAGTAGAAGATGGAAGCTAATGAAATGAAGAGTGGGATGGGATGTTATTCATTTCACATGAGGGTTGTTTTCTATGTAAGTTTGGCTATGAGATTACCTGTTGTCCATTGATTTCTATATGTGTATTGCATGATCTAATCCTAGTCGGCCGAAGATACCTACAAATATGTGTGGTGTACTAATACTGCTCTTGATACATCCTTTTTGGGTGCAGATATGTGACAGGTTGACTGAAGTTTCATTGCCTAAAGTGATGAGTCTCCATCATCAACTTTCGTGTTCTCTATTCTGCAGGCAGGAGTTGTGTTATAAATTCTCTTATCATGTCATCTATTGAAAAACACTTTTACATGTGTAGACTAGGTCCTTGGGAAGGTTGTATTTACTGTTTTCAAACAAATGTATGTTTTCAAGTTTAATGTAATCTATGTTTACAAGTTTTCACTTGGTTATTAGTATATTGATCTGTTTAAATGAATTCCACTTAATGATGTTGGATAAATAAGGATTTCTCCTATCAAGTTAGAATCGAGTAGGTGCTCGCACAATCCATCGTAATTTGGTTCATGATAGTTACATTATATGATGGTGTATCTTATGCGTATCAAATATTAGCACCATTGTCGAAGAATATGGTGAAAACTTTCTACTATCGGTATCTACATGATTAAATCGTTCTTTTCAATTAATTGTTTTCTTGTGTTGGATTTGAAATAGGTTATTCATGGCTTAAATAGTAGCACACCGAGCAAAAACCGCATTGGCTACTGCAGAGGCAACAACTAATGTTGCTCAAGCAATCTTGCAAAAAATTGAGCAAGAGGAGGAAGCAGAGGTCAATGTGTTTGCTAACCTACACTGGGAAATTGACTATGAATGCCATAGTTCCAGCCAGAGTGAATTCTCTAGCTTTTAAGGTAGATGCAAACATTGATATATTGCTTAAAATTGGGGGCCTACTATGAAATTCCACAGATGATGATCCCTATTATCACTTAAAGAATTTTATTGGGGTGTATGCTATGCATAATCAAGACAATATCCCTAGCAATGCCATCAAACTGAGGGTATTCAAATGCTCCCTTACTGGAGAATCTAGAACGTGGATCCAATACATCCACCAAACTACATCACCATATGGGCGGAGTTGATCATTGCATTCTTAAAGAAGTAGTTCCCTCAAGATAACAAGGCTTAGATAAGAGATAATTTTTTTACTTTAAATAGATACATGAGGAGCATCTATATGAAGCATGAGAAACGTTCAAGATATATATTCAGAGATAACCTAGTC
Organism: Jaltomata sinuosa; assembly: GCA_003996215.1. NCBI lineage: Eukaryota > Viridiplantae > Streptophyta > Magnoliopsida > Solanales > Solanaceae > Jaltomata > Jaltomata sinuosa. Next base: position 1,834,547 of record QJPP01000018.1, read on the forward strand.
ATGGGTTTCTAGAAAACATTCTTTTGAAAAATATTTATATAGGTCTTAACTCATGCAACTAATCCATAGCCAACAATTAAGTCGGGGGTTACTTCATGGACAAGTTCTATACCCGTATATGTGAGATCATGGATAAGGTGATACGGCACAACCATGCCTGAGATTCATCAGACAATAGTGAAGGATATTTCATATGCTAATCCTTCCCTCATTGAACATTTCAAAGAAAATCAATAAAGTGATCAACTTACATTTAATATGGCCACAAACATTGATCTACTGACCAAGATGTTTTCAGAGAGCAGTCGAAGAAAGGTTAAATCAGTTAAAGATGTCCAGGCCGTGTAACAAATAAACTATGGCCAACAGATGATACAATATTCAAAAGCTTTTCTGATGTAATTCAAGAAAGCTAATTATGTGGATAACGCTCAGAATGGGTACCAATGTCAAAACTACCAAGGTCAGAACTACCAGGTCAATAGACCTCAGCCGCAAGGTTAAAGTAACCAAGGGACTGGGTACCAAAACCAAGGTATCCAAGGATAAGGTAATTAAGGGAATAACAATAATTTTGAAAAGTGGAGTATAAATCTGTACATCCCTCCCAGAGGGCTGACATCAAACTTGTAGCAGTGCAGAGACAGTTCTTCTCATGAGAAAAAAAATCTAAACTAGAAATCATGATCGAGAGAGTGTTTCAAAACTAATAGAACACAAATGCTACTACTCGTACTATGTCTGAAATAATAAGTTCTCATACTGGCTCCATTCAAAAATATGAATGCCAATGAGAGATATCTCTAGAAAGAAGAATCCCCCTAGAAGGGCAAACTTTCGAGAAGCACTATCAATCCTAAGGGCAATGGAAGTGGATTTACATCTCAATGCATGTAAAACACTATAAAGCGCCACATGTTGCTCCAAGAAGAGGTAGGGGAATCTGAAGCTGTTAAACTAAAATAGTTACCAAAGACAGAGTTGTTGTTCTGGTTAAAGGGAAAGAAAAAAATAGTTCCTTGGTTGAGAAAGAAGTAATTGAGATACCAAAACCTCTACTGCCTCTTTCAAAGTCTATCCCTCCTTTCTTTCAGAAATTCATAAAAAATGCTAAAAAAGTTATAGGTGAGACATGCACAGAAGTTCTTAAACATGCAGTACTTACAATCCCATTCTTAGATGGTTCAAAAGAAATTTCTGGGATTGCAAAGTTTCTCACAACCATGCTCACTTAAGATAAGGGCTAGAAAGAGGAATAGGTGATGACTACTCACCCGGTTAATTCTGTTATTTGTGCAGTTACAATTTAAAAGAAAGAAAATTATGATGCCTTGACCATTCCTTGCACCATTGGCCATAAAGAGTTTACTAATGACTTTTGCAATAATGGGGATATAATCTACTTGATGTCTTTTTCCATCTACAAGGAGTTTGGGATGAGAAAACCTAGGCAGACAAGCATGCGGCTGAAGATGGTGGAAAAATCAATAAAGAAACCAATCAAAATAGTTTATGATGTGCTAGTACAGATGGGAAAGTTAACATTATTGATTGATTTTATAATCCTTGATTGTGCGGTTGACAAAGACATCCCTATAATTCTTGAGAGACCCAGGTAAGTCTGAAAGACAAGATGGGACTAGTGGGATGGGATAGGGGGGACTGAGATGCGATGGCTGCCACCAGGATTATGTGCCAAGATCGGGACTACGGGGCTGGGATAGATAAGACAAAATGACCGTATCATCCCATATCACTGTTAAGCGAGACGTGATGGGACAAGATGGGATAAACTGGATGAAAATAATAATTTTATAATAATTTCTTTAATAATTATTTAAACTAAATATAAGTTAAAAATGTAAGTTTTGATTTTAAAAGACTTCTAATTTTTTTTTAAAATTTTCTATTGTTAAAAAAAATTGAATTTGAAAATGTTAGACTGTAGACTTGAAAATTTGAATTGAAAAAAGTTAGAGGGTTTAGAATCTTTACACACAAAAAAATTAAGTTTTCAAAAAGTTTGAGTATTAGACTTTAAAAATTTGAATTTCAAAAAATTAATGACTTAGACGTAAAAATTTAAAATTTGAACTTGAGTCTTGATATATGAAGTAAGTAACTAAATAAGAAACTATTTATTAAAGTTGTGGAAATTATAGGTTTGTTAAAGTGTTTTTAAATTATATTCTATAGTAACTAAACAAACTTGAAATATATAGAAAGACTTGTTAAGAAAATAATTAAAGAAAACTAAGGCGAATAGCCTATAAATTTATTTATATAAAATAAAATTATATAATTTATATTTAGAATATTAAAAGAGCACCTAATCTACGCACCCAACTTCTAGGAAGGGTTCTGTTTGAACTAGGTCTCATTGTAATTCTAATATTTGTATAGTCCTATAAAGTTTCTTTCTAACTCTTCTAACACTTGGGCAGAAAGTTGATCCGGATCGGGTAAAGATTATTGTTGTTCTAGTGCTTTCATGCCATCTTCACTATTACATCTAATTATTGAATCTAATTCAGCTTCTTGTTGGAAATTTAACTTTGGTAGTTCAACGTTTACTCACTCGGCATTGATCCAATCTCTAAACAATACTAATATCTCCAAGCTGTCTTCTGCCAATGAATATATGTGGTCTCCGATTTGAAATCTTGTTGCGCTGAAAGCTTACTCTGAAGCTATTGAAGATGCTTGAATTGCTTGCACTTCTTGTACCATCTTGCTAAGTCTTAGAAATGTACTTCCACGGGACCTCCATCAATCCAAAAGATGCTCGTTGCCATCTTGATCTATAATATTTTTAATGCCTGATTAAGATATTCATTAAAATCACACCGTGAGGAAGAATTAAGATCAAGATATCCTTTCATATAATTATTGATACTATATGTTCTAGCCCTAGACATTGGAGAAACATTTACTCATTCATTTTGTTCCATGGATTGATACATGTCATACAATAGTCTAGTTTGCACTTTAATACTACTTTTACAATAATCAAAACTTGGGACTTCACCTTCTTGAATTTCTAAATTTTCATAAACTTTTTCAACTATTGCTTCTGCACCTACTATTTATACTAAGGGTGAAAAAAATAGCAGTTAAATAAATTTGAGGAATAGAAAAAAATATTTTTTAAATTTCTTAGTCATAGCTTCAATTGCCGGTTTATACTTTTCTATTTTTTTATATTCTGCAAATTGAGATAAAATAACACAAAAATTTTAAAAAATTGAAGAAATAGTAGGATAATAAATTCCAGAAATTTTTTTTGTAGCTTGATAAAATAGTTTTAATAATTTATTAAGTTCTTTTATTTTTTTCCAATTTCTATCAATAATTTGATCAAGTGCGTGAGCATTATGGGCATTAAAAATCATTTGTATAGACTTTCGATAATCATAAACAACTACTAACATTTCATATAAGGAATTTCATCTTGTTCTAACTTGTTTTAGAACTTTTCAAAATGGAATTTGACATTGATTACGATGTTCTTTAAATTCTTAAATTTTACTACTTTTATGCATACTAAAAATCCAAAACAAGCACATTTAATTTTTGAACAACCACATTCAAATAAACAAATATCATCTCTTACAACTAAATTAAATATATTTGTATTACCATAAGCATTATTTAAGGTGACACTCAGGACACTGTCACAAAGAAAATAAAAATCTAAAATTTCTATAATAGTTTGTGAAATATAAGCACAAGTTTTTCTTTGTTCACATAATTTATAACCTATAATTTATTTTTTCATGTTCAGTGTTGATCAATCTAATGCATTGTAACTGTTAAATAATCATAATCATTAATATTACGACCTATATCAGAAGTGATAGACACTCTAGAAGGCAGATTGAAAAATAGGCAATGAAGATGTTGACAATAATTTGCTTCAAAATCAAAAATATCTTTTTTAATTGTATTTTTTGAAAAACCTTTGATAGAAGAATTATACATGTAACACCCTAGAATTTGAACCAACATTTAAACTCAGAAACTCAGAAAATTCTGCAACACCCAAGCCCCAAAGGCATGTGCCACGGGCTGTGCCAGGCAAGACGACATGTCAGTCCAACTTTAGGAACAACCTCAGCCTACTCCACTCCGATGGGCAGTAACCACCACCATCGCATAACTGACGGGCCGTAAGAACCCACTTTGGGAAACCTCTAGTGGCCTTGTAGCCATTCCCCAGCTCAACAACCAGAACCATGTGCCATGGTAGCTATCAGCAATCAGGCCCTTTTATGGGAAACCCTCAGAGAACCAGCTCAATCTGTCCTATTCTGACAGCCAGACCCAATAGGCAATTACAGGTTCGACGACCGTCGGACAAGTTCATCTGGTGGGATTTTTTGCAACTTATTAATTTACATCGGGGGTATTCTGGTATTATTTCCACTCTTTTAAATCCTAAACTATGTCATTTTGGATATAATTCAAGAGATTTTAATCAGACTTAACCTATTTTTCATTTATTTTATTGATTCAAGTTCAGAAAGAAAGAAAGAATGCTCTTTGGCTTAGGGCTTTCTTCTCTAAAGCTTCAAACTCCATCCCCAGTTTAAGAATCTCCTTCTACCAGGTATGTGGGTATTCAGTAAGGGTTTATTTCTTCCTTATGCCCAAAACCCAGTCTTCTACTACAATTTTCATAGTTTTAGAAACTAGAGTTCGCACCTTATTGTGCAGTTTTATACAGAGTTCAATCCTAATGGTTCCTACATGATTTGTATCTTATTTAATCTGAATTACAACATGATTTTGATGAATTGCATAGATTTTTATAATGATTTGAGAAGTCAAAAATTAACCTAAATTTGCATATTCTTACATGAACTAGTTTCTTCAGAATTTAGCCTATTCTACTAGCATTCAAATTTAAGCATGAAATTAGTCAGTTTTTAGACTAATAGCTTTTCAGAAAAGTAGATGCATTCAGATCAGCTAAGTTTTGATGCAGTATTCCACTACCTCAGTTTTAAATAAGCAAATCAGTAATAAATTTTAGGAGTAGTGTTTAGCACTGAGTTGGACTAGGGTTTAGTGTACCTTAATGTCCAAGAAGTACGTGCCACCATACCCTAATATGGATGAGTCTAGATATTCCATCCACCTCAGTGCTATCAAGATGTATCGTGACCTACGAGAAGTCTATTGGTGGAATGGCATGAATAGGGACATTGCTGATTTTGTGGCTCAATGTCCCAACTACCAGCAGGTAAAGGTAGAACATCAGCAACTGAAAGGTATGACTCAGGATATTGACATTCCAACTTGGAAATGAAAAGTTATCAATATGGACTTCATTAAATTCTTACCGCATACTCGCTTATAACACAATTTAATTTGGGTGGTAGTAGACAGGATTACTAAGTTAGCCCACTTTTTGCCTGTCAAGACTACTGATTCAGCAGAAGATTATGCCAGAATCTACATCAATGAGTTAGTTAGATTACATGGGGTTCCCTTGTCTATTATCTCAGAGAGGGGTACTCAGTTTACGTCCTAGTTTTAGAGGTCATTTTCTAAAGGTTTTGATACACTAGTAAATCTCTGCACAACATTTCATCCGTAGATGGATGGTCAAGCAAAGTGTACCATACAGACCTTAGAGGATATGTTGAGGGCTTGTGTAATTGACTTTAAGCATAATTGGGATGATCACTTGATTCTTATAGAGTTTACCTACAATAACAACCTCCATTCTAGCATTCAAATGGCCCCGTATGAGTCACTTTATGAGTGGAGGTATAGATCACCTATAGGTTAGTTTGAGGTAGGTGAAGCAACCTTGATAGGGCTAGATTCGGTTCATGAGTCTATAGAGAAAGTTTAACTTATTAGAGAGAGGTTAAAGGCTGCTCAGAGTCATCAGTAATCCCATGCTTTTTGATTGATTCTGGGCGCCGCCCCCTCCTTATAATTACAACCCATTGAGTGGGGCCTCGGCCCGGGAAGGGGAGAGTGTCCGAGTGGTCAAAAGTGGCAGACAATAAATCTGTTGAAGTTTTTTTATGTAGGTTCGAATCCTGCCTCTACACAAACTCACCTTCACAACTCTAGGTGTCATCGCGCCTAAGTTATCATTCTTTTTCCACTGTCTGATTGCAGTAGGGGGTCACGTAGGATGGTTAAGCCAGGAGCAGGACCGACACTTTGCTTAGACAACACATTTTCACGTTGCCTTCCCTCAAAATATGTCTCAATTCACATCTCCAATCCCTTCTCATTAGCTCTTTGATTCTCAGGATAATATTGAAATGTGGATCCTCGGGCCCAACCATTGTGCAACTTCTGTATAGAAATAGGGAGTCTGTCTCAACTTGAATGAGTCTATAACCCTCCTCCCAGAAGCTAGTAGTTTGGATAAAAAGAGATAGTCAGAAGAAAATGATCGGGCAGGGATGCACAACAGGAACTTGCAAAGCCAACAGAAGAGAAAAGAAATATGTTCACCCTCGACAATACGCACTTTATAATACCCCGACCGCAAATCAAACTTCGTGAAGTATCATGCTCCACTCAACTGATCGAGAAGGTCTGCAATAAGAGGCATAAGGTACTTGTTCTTGATGGTCACTTTGTTCAGTGCTCTATAATCGATGCAAAACCTTAAACTTCCATCATGCTTCTTCTAAAACAGAACTGGCGCTCCAAACGTTTTGAGTTCTCCACCTTCAAACTACTAGTCATTAAGACTACTATGAATGAAAGGTGATGAAGTCCTTTTCTTGACTTAGCCTGTGTGCATTATACCTAACCATTTAACTTGAAGATGTAAGGAAAAGGGACTTAGAATTAAAAGTTTATGATTGGGTGTTCCTGAAGGTGTCACCCATGAAGGGTATAATGAGATGTGGTAAGAAAGGGAAGCTTAGTCCCTAGTATGTAGGTCCTTATATGATTTTGAGAAGATTTGGTAGGATGGATTATGATTTAGATTTGCCCAATGACTTAGCATCGGTGCACCCAGTCTTCTATGTATCTTTGTTGAAGAAGTGCATTGGTGATCCAACCTTAGTTATGCCATTAGAGAGTGTAGGTGTGAAAGATAGTCTCACTTACGAAGAGGTCCCAGTTAAGATCCTTGATCGTTAAGTTTGAAGATTGAGGAATAAGAAAGTCACTTCAGTGATAGTCCTTTGGAGGATCCAGTTAGTTGAGGGAGCTACTTGGAAAGAAAAAGCAATAATGATGACAAAGTACCCTCACCTCTTTCCTTCTGATTCAACTCCAGTTTGAAGTAACAGTCTCTTTTTCAGTACACTTACTTTCCTCCTTAGCATTTTTACACTAGTTGTTCTTGTGATCTTAGTATGCATTCATGCCTCAGTAATCCAGTTCAGCTATATTTCAGTTAGAAATCAATTAGTATATCAGTACTTCAGTTTTAGTGTTATAGTTAAGTTAGAAATCAGTTAGTGTATTAGTTCTTCAGCTTTAAGAATTCAATTGGTAGGGATTGAAGCTCTTTCCCTCCTAACTCAGCTTACTCAGTCTTTATTCGAGGATAGATCCCAATGGGGAGATATTGTAACACCCCAAAATTCAAACCAGCATTTTAACTTAGAAACTCAGAAAATTCTGCAGCTTCCTGGCCCAATGAGCATATTCCATGTGCTATGCCAGGCACGATAGACCATCAAGTCAGCCTTGGGAATAACTTCAGTCTACTCAACCCTGTTGGGCAGTCACCACGGGGTTGCATATTTGATGGGCTGTAGGAACCCATTGTAGGAATCCTCTAGTGGCTTTGTAGCTATTCCCCAGCCCAATGACCATGACCATGTGTCATGATAGCTACAATAAGTTATGGGTCCCTATTATAGGTACCCCCTAGATAACCAACCAATCTGTCCTATTCCGACGGCTAGTCCATATGGGCTGTCGCAGGTCTGACGACTGTTGCACAAGCCCATCCAGCGGGATTTTCTATAACTTTTTAATTTACATTAGGGGTATTCGAATCTTTTCCCCACACTTTTAAACCCTCCAATAAGTCATTTTGGGTATTATTTAAGAGGTTTTAATCAGAGTTAGCCTTTTTTCACTCAATCTATCGATTCAAGTTCAGAAAAGGAGAAAGAACACTCTCTGGCTTAGGGATTTCTTCTCCAAAGCTTCAAACTCCATCCCCAGTTCAAGAATCTCCTTCTACCAAGTATATGGATATTCAGTAAGAGTTTAGTTCACCCTCATGACCAAAACCCCATTCTTCTACTATAATATTCATGGTTTTTAAAACTAGGGTCCATGCCCTATTATGCCATTTCATATACAATTTAATGCTAATGATTCCTACATGATTTGTATCCTATTTAAAGTGAATTACAGAATGATTTCTATATCTTGCATAGATTTTTATCATTATTTTAGAAGTCATGAATTTAGCTTGAATTTACATGTTCTCATATAAACTAGTTTCTTTAGAAGTTAGCCTAGTCTACTAGAATTCATTTTTAAGCATGAAATTAATTAGTTTTCAGACTAATACTTTTTCAAAAAAATAGATGCTTTCAGATCAGCTATGTTTAGATGCAGTATTCCAGGACATCAGTTTTAAATGAGCAAATTAATAATCAGTTTTGGGAGTAGTACTGTAATGACCGCGTCCGTCATTATGGGTAATTTATTAGTGCCAAGTTTTGGGTTAGAAAACATCCGAATTTGGGAGTTGGAAATTCTAGGCTAGGCTAACCTTAGATGGATTTTGAGTGAGGTATGGTGTAGGGAAATCCGTGTGAGGATTTGGTAGAATATCTTAGGTTGAGCTAGTTTTTCTTTTAGCTAAGATCTTAAGGATTCCAGAGACTTTTCAAAAGTGAATTTAGGGTGAGTAGAACTCCCGGTATCAAGGTTGACGTGAAGGGATTATTCTAGAATGTCAGGATTTAAGGTGTATTGTAAAATGGGAACTTTTGGGGGATTTTCTGAGTTTTTGTCCCATGTCAACCTCCACAGCAGTTGACACTATGCTACAACAGCCACCACTATAGCAGAGAAATTTCTGCTATAGCGAAAATCAACATCGGTCAGCACCGCCATAACGGTCAGTTTTGTTATACTGGCACCGCTATAGTAGTATATGGACCGCTATAACAGACTTAGTCAAGATTAGTATAGAAACTTCCCCAAAAATATTTAGAATTTTTGAAGAATATTTTTGGGAAGGGGATAGGCGAAGGGAGGCAATTTTCAGTGATTTTCAACCAAAATTGAAAAGGTAAGGCTTTCGTTCGCTATATCCGTATTTTGATTTACATACCTTAGAAACTATAATCTCTAGATTGGGGAATATTTAGAATAACCCAGGACTTTAGAATTAGGTGGAAAAGGGAGAATTCTAGGTATAGAATTCCTGGGTTATGCTTATTATCGCTTTTACATGATTAAAACACCATTATTTGCTAAATGTAATCGTAAAAATGATAGTTGTAGGTGAATTGATGGTAGGAAAGCCCTAGGATGGGTGAAATGATCATAGGTTGACCTGGGGATTAGGATTTTTCATAATCCGGGTAATTTTAGGCCATTGAACTAATTCTAGTATATTGTGTACTTGTTTTTAGACAAAGAGCAAGGGGAAGCTTTCAGAAACGGGAAGTCTCCACTCCAGTAAAGTTTAAGGCTATTCGAGGTAGGTGATGGTTCTTGTTTTACCAAATGCAATGTATATACAAGTAACCTTAGCTTAGTGATGTACGTGCTTGCATGCTTAGGGGATGAATTTATGAATGTCCAAGTATTTAGAGTGTCAATTATGTGAAATGAACTTGACTAGTGCTTGTTGGTTTTACAAGTGTGTTTTTATTCACTTATTAATTAAATGCTGGCTTGTGTGACATTTGGTTGGCTCGGGTACCATGCCTGGTATGGGATACTAATGATTGGCTGGGGTACCATGCCTGGTACAGGTTCTATATCGGTTGGCTCGGGTACCATGCCTTGTACGAGTTTTAATTATGCATTATTGATTGTGTTTCACGATTGTCCCATGAGTGGATTGGGTTGATTGTTAAATATGTGATTGATTATACTGGTCCTTGAGAGGCCGGGTTGTTACACTTAAAATATGGGGTAGTCCTGGGGTGGACCAAACATTGCATGTTAACACTTAGGTGTTTGTCTAGGGAATCTTAGATGGTCCGGGTGATGTGAAAAATAGTAAGTGTCATGATTATTGTTCATTGTTAGATGGTTGTTACCTATTACATGCGGGTGATAAGTTGAAGGTAGGATGGGAGCTTAGAATTTCATTAGTTGTTGTTGCTACATGTTTGTGCTATTTTACTCAGTTTTTGTTTAGTGTATCTATATTGCTTATTCGAGCTGGCCGATGATCCTACCAGTGCAAGATGGTTGTGTACTGATTCTACACTTGTTTTCTTTTTATGAGTACCTGACATCTTCCGGCAGCTCCTACGCGACCTCATATATAGTCTCAATGATTTCAGATTTCAAGAGTGAGCTGCTTCTATCAGGCTACCTTATTTTCTTCCAGTTTAGTTATAGTAGAACCGTTTGTGCCTATGCAGGGAAGATAGGAATGTGTGAGACATATTGGGCTAACTTCATTGTCTGCGAGAATATCATTCATGAAAAAAGATTTTTTAGCATGTTTTACCACTATTTTGGCTTCGGGCCTACTATCACCAGTTTCTAAACATTACATGGCCTCAGGGGCCCATTTTCAGTATAAATAATGATAAAATGAGATTTGGATAATTTCACACTGGTGTTTCTACTGATACTAGGCTCGGTAGGGCCATTACACTAAATATGATTTTTTACAGATTTAGACCTGGACACACGTCGGGCACCCTGTTTAGGGGTTTGAGACTTGATTCTGATTTAGACCTGGCTACACTCCATGCACCCCTTTGATAGGGTTATTGAGGTTTATTACTGATTTTAGACTCGGATATACTTTCGGCATCCTTGAGGAGGGTCTTTTGAGATTACTACTACTGTTTTAGACCCAGTTCAATTCTGGGCAGGTACTACGAGGTTCAGAGTTTTGAGCTACTATTTGAAATTGGCATGGTTTGTATGTGGTCAACGGGTAGACCACCATGGACCCTGCCATTCCTGGGCATCTGGCTATGGGCTGATCTACATGCCAGGAGAATAGGTGTATGGTGGAGTCGAGGTACATGAGTAGAGTCCTTCCATGGGTCCCGCCTCTACATGTGCCTTTGGGGTACCTGAGTTTGAACATATGAGTTACTTTCACATCATATCATCATCATGCATTTTGTATTCCGATTCCACCCTTGTTTGTTGTGTGTTCTGTGTACGCTCCAGTTGTATAGGCGGCTGGAGGGTTTGTTTTCTCTTGATTGTGTTCCTCGATTGTATGAGAGACCATTGGGACTGTAGGTAGATTATATTACTCATGTCGCTTTTTAGAGCTTGTTATGATCTTTGGTTCTTTGTGGATTAGTGGTTATTAGCTTGTTGAGGCCCCGGTTATTGGATTTTGATTATTGAAAAAGCTAGTGAGTCTTGTATTATTGGGGTACTATTGTGTGGTCTCCTGAGCTGTTGTGGGTATCAATTCTATTCTTGTCCTGGTTTTGATTAGCGGGTCTCAGTTCTTTGTGGATTAGTTATTCCATCCTAGGCTTATACTTGTCAGTTGATTACGTTTATTCTTATTTTGAATTTGATGCCTTAAATATATTTTTGTTAGTATGTGATTACTAGATTGACTGTTTGCTTGCTTTCCTTCCTTCCCTGTATTTTTGAGGTTACCGATATACTGCCCATCTCTTTAAAGTTCTCTTCATATATACTGTTTTTCAAGGATCCCAGGTACGTCCTTTCTTCCTTCTTCCACTTGTACTCTTGTGCTAGTTCCTTAAGCTTCCATTTTGTTTTCTCTGACTATTTCCTTGTATTCTGCTTATTATTGCTTTTATATTTTATATGCGCTCAGTCAGCTGATGATGCCTATTAGGTACCCGTTTCCTAGCAATTGGTACTCATACTACAGTGCTACACTTTTTGGTGCAGATATTAGTGTGAGCTTTCGCCGTTGGGGACTCGTGCAGCTTTTGGGAACTCCGAGACTAGGGTGAGCGCCTGACGATCGGGGCTTGACCACATCTCATCTTTGTACTATTACTCTTTGTATATTCTTAGGCAGTTGTACTTATCTTTAGTTATTGTTAGAACTTGTATCCTATTAGAAGCTTTTGTACTGTCGATACAAAGTCTTGAGGTTGGTGTAGTTTTCTGATGTATATTTGGGTTTTTGCTTCCACTTGTTTTTATCTTATTTTTCTTCCGTTTACTTCAGCTTATCATACGTATTTGTTAGGTGGTAGCCCATTACTAACCATTCTGTACTACTAATAAATTCTCAAACGTACTCTCTAAGATGGAGGTATCGACGATCATCCAGCAAAATATATTTATAGTTCCCAACGAATGTCGTGGTCGTACCCACAGAGACTTGTAGATAGCACATTAATGATTGTAATGAAAGACTTCACTAAGAGGGTAAATATTCAAAAACAAGAAAGTAAAGGATTAGGGTGACTAGGATATATGTCACTAAATCTCAATTCAATTAAGGATATAAAGTAAAATGGGTATACAAATGAGAGTAGACAACGAGGGATGTGCATCAAATGGTGCTTTAGTGTGGGATAGGATGATTGCCTATTCATGCAAATTCTTGCTCATTTACATAGGTAGCCTTGGTTATAGGTATGATTGTTCATATCTCGATCAACATGCATATATCCAATAGTCTAGGTTAAAGAACCATTGGTTTTAGAATAAACAACCAAGCTAAAGCTTAAGGAGGTCATACTATTTCTAGCTTAGACCTTTAAATGGGTGATTCCATCGATATGAGCTATTTCTAGCCTCAATCTAAATAGAAACCCAAGTTCTCACTAGCAATTTCACATCCGAAGCTATTAAATTCTCTTTCAAGCAACAACATAACCAAGTAAGGAAAATCAATGTTTGCAACCACCAATTTTAGAGTTAAAATGTGGTGAAACTACTAGACCCATGTCAATTAAGCAATTATAAGAAATAATTAGCAACACCCACACCCATATGTCAAGCACCTATCATCTACACATCTCTAGACAATTAAATTAGCTACTCATGCTTAAGGAAAGAGATATACCAAGTGGGTAAGTCAAATTCCTCTTCATTCAAGTGTAATTTCAATATCTAAGCTCAGTTTTATACACAAATGGTGAAATAAGAATTGGAAGAGAGAATTAATTGAAACCCTCTTCTTCTTCTTAGAGAGGAAACTTGTTCTCAAAGCTAAAAAATTTCAAGAGTGTTCAGAACGAAAGAATTGTATTTATAATTGTGCCTAAAATGGGTTTAAATATTTTCCCAAAATGTCACTAAATTTTGGACAAAAATTCCCTCTGGGTGGTGTGCAGCGCAATGTGCGGTTCGCGCGTCAGCATGTGCGCATTGCACACCCTCTTAAGTTAAACGAGTTACTCAACTAACTTGGGAGGCCTCCTTCAAAGGGGGTGTAGTTCGCACCAGGAGTTGTGCACGTCGCACAACGATCGCACTCCTTAACAGATTCTTCGGTTGATTCAAGGCTCCATGTGGTAGGAGGTGTGGAACATACCAAGGCTTGTCCGTGTCACACAAGCGCCGCATTTCAAGGCAAAATCTTCATCTTTTTCGATCACTTCACACTTTGCTCCTTTTAAGCTCTTTTTGGGTCCATTTCCTTGTTTTCTGTCTTTGATCACAAGTACCTACATAGACATCAATAAAGGCCATAAGAACCTCTAAATCTATTCAAAATATAGCAATAATTCATGGATAAAGTCTCAATAAATTGGTAGATTACTGACTTATCAAACCCCCAAACTTGAACTATTGTTTGTCCTCAAGCAAGATACTCACAAGATAAGGAATGAATTATGCTCTAGACTCAATCAAGGAACAAAGGACTAAACTATACTAAAAATCAAGAAAAAGAGTAAACAAAAAGACCCAAACAAAAAGACTCAACTATAATGCTTATCTCAATTTGAACCACCACATCATCAAGGCAATTGGTCATTTCAAAACCTTTTCAAAATGGACTTCATTTCTCATTCAAAATCAAGGGAATTTTGTCATTCAAAACAAGACATTTAAGCTTCTTAAGTCATTGTCATGGAACATCAAGGTTTGCCTCGAGATTTTCCATACAACATGTCTCATTCATTCCTCTCAATTGAAGTGGAGACTTCATGTTTCAATTCGAGTGCATGATTCCACTCACCACAAGAGAGAATCCCACTCACAACCATGAGATTCACAAAATAAAGAGATTATAAGATAACCAAGAAGACTCTCACTCTCTCAAGGAAGTTCAAATGCACACACGTTGACCTATAGGCTTTCCCTTCATGTAAATCGCCAGTAATGTAAGGCAACCAGGATCAGAATCACTAAGGACTTGCGAGTTACAATGTTTGCTAGGTCTAAGGTGAGGATTTCATTTGGTTCAAGTGACTACACCTCCCTAATTCTCTTTAGTATCATTTCAAACACCACTCACATTTTTTCAGATTTCAACTTCACCTTATTTCTCCCTCACACAACCCAAACTTTTCCTTTTCAATCATGATCATTCAAACTCCTTCTATCACCTTCATTTTGTATCACCTATTTTTGCTTTTCATTTTGCTCATTGGATTGATCTTTTCAAGAAATTTTGAATTCAAACTTAAGGTTCTATCTTGCAATTGAAGTGCATTCCTTTTCTTCTCCTCATTTGATCACATGCACCCCCAAACTAAGGCATTTGCCTATGTTGTCTTTTTCATTTCCCCCTCAACTTAGGCTTTTAGGCTACGTTTCACTTTCAAGCAATTAGGGTAGACGAGTGCCAAGATATGGGTTCCAAAAAGGTCAAGGTCGTAAAGAAGGTGCCAAAGAAAGGTCACAAGCTCAAAGAGGTCCACTAGGATTAATGTTGAGGGAAGTCATTCGGGTGAAGTGGCTATCAAAAAGGGCCTAAGGTCATCTTCCAAGCTTGGCCACAACTAGAATTTCACCTTGAACCACATTCAGGGAATGTTCTAGATGACACACTTGCATGAGAATCAAGGTAAAGCCTCACCATACAAGGCATCATGCCACAAGACTTCTTTCATTAGTCTCAAAATTAATTGGGACAAATGACTTTCGACAAGCTATTACGAGTTCATTACACACTCGTTTGTGAGTTAATAAAGCCAAAGCGAGAGTGTACACATCATGACAAGAGTTTGCTTTTCCTCAAAAATTCATTTCCCTTCTTCCTTTTATTTTCAAAAACTTCTTGCCAAGATTTTTTTTTGGTGGGCCCATTTTGAGACATGCAACTACTAGCTAAATTTTAAACTAAAACTTGGAATTTTCTCATAAGAAAGTCGCCTCTCAATCTATCATAAGGAAACACCAACCCGGTTCAACACACAAATAAAGAAAAAGAAAAATAAAGAAAACGTTTGCTCCTTGGGAAAGAACCATGGTATTAAGAATACACTCAAAGTTTATTGCTAAACTACTATTAACAAGGCGATGACCAAATTTTGCGCTCATGATTCATTTAGAAACAAGCCTCGGCGTAGGCCTTTTAGCGCATTTTCTAAGCATGGGTAGTAAAACAATGGGGCATGTAAGATCAACACGGCAACATAATCACCAAATAAAATTAAAAATCAAGCTCGGCAACGGTACAAGTAAGCTCAAAACAAAATAAAGAATAATCTAAAGGCCTGATAAGGTAATAAGCATCACAATCATCCAAAGTATGCCCAACAAGGGCCAAATCAAGTCTAGCAGAACTAAGAATGTCAGCAAGGTCCGACAAGGGCAATAGAAATAATATCTCAAGCCCAATCACGAGCAGCCAATAAAAAGCAAATAATGCCACCCACCCTCTCCTCACAAAAGAAGAATTCCCTCAATGTTATTAGCTCAAAGGAAAGAAGGTTCAACTCCCTAGATGACTATGCCTCATCATCATCAACTAGTGCGTCATCAACTGTGGTCTTTCCACTAGGACCTGCACCACCCTTTTGGGAGTGCACAATAGTCATGGAATCTCTAAGGGCCTACCGAAAATTTGGATTCCGGTCATCCTAATCAAGCAATGCATCCACATCATCGGGTAGATCCTCCTCCTCATCCTCATAGGATGCAAACAAGTTGTCCATCGGCCCTCGTATTAGACAGGGCTTAGGCAAGTAGCTCAAATCCACCACCTCAAATGGCACTTTCCCTTTTGCTTTGGCCACATCCTTCTTGAGTTATTTGATAGACCATTCAATTACATTTACCCTTTGGCAGAGTTTGGTCACCTTTTCGACAACCACAAGGATAGTTTTCTTGACAACCCTGTCAATCAACCCCGGTAGGTCTCTCGCCAAGTCGCTCAACTGCTTCTCATTATTATATTTCTTATCAACCATATCCTGAAGGCCACTTTTGGTTAGAGTGGGTGTGTGGGCAGTAGCATTTGCCACAATTTTTTGGTTACTCAGACTTCCCCGTATTTCCATTATCACCAATCAATAAGCAAAAGAAAACTCAACAACTCCATTTAAGAAGGACGTTACCCCATCTATCATCGGGAACGTCAAGCCTTCAATTACTCAATTGGGCACACAATCAACAATAATAATTACAACCTCTGCGCACAAGATCATACACCCAACAAAATTTTCAATCAAGATCATGGGTATACAGGTAGCAACAATTTTTAGCTCAAACAATAAACTTCGACCAAACCTCATGAAAAATGACAATTTGCCCTTAAGAATGACGTCACTCAATCTATCATTGGGCCAAATCATGCATAAATCACAAGTGGGTTACTTAGACTTCACTCCAAATGTAGAAAGCAAGGATAAAAATAACTACCAATAAATAGGCATTAACAAAATTTAAGTTCTACCAAGTTGACAAAAAGCAAATATGTCAACACATTTCAAAATTGGGGACCTAAAATTTTTGGATCTAACCCAAAATCAATATGGCAATTTTATTTAGCATGCTTCACAATATGAGTTCCCAATTACAATAAAAATATATATTTAACATTGGATAACTTACCACAAGTGAAAATTTGGAAGAGAGAAATAAAAATTAGAGCTTTTGAGATGCAACAATGGTGACCAAATCAACTTTCCTAAAGAGACGAATGGCGGCATGAAAGAGCGGTGGTGGAGATTGCGAGGGAGAATAGGAAGATTTTTGGAGAAGTAGAGGGATTTGTGGGAGGTTTTGGAAGAGAATTTAAGAAGTTGGAGAGAAAATATGGTGAAGATGGTGAAGTTCGCAGAATATAAAGAGAAAAGTAGAAGAAAATTAAGCTGGGTCATCTTCAGGTCGGGTTGGTCAATGGGCTAGGTCAATTAAAATTTTGAATTTACCTTTGGTATGGCACGACGTGTTGTTCGCAAAAGCCCTTGTGTAGAGAACATGTCATTTCACACCTCACCTTTTCATGCCCTGGCCTTGCCCAGGCTTCTGGTTTCCCATGCGATGGAGGTATGACACGCACTTGGGCTCGTGCAGACCACATGGACAATTACACATCACTTTTATTTTTTTCAACTTTCATCCAAGCCTTGTGTTCTTGGCATGCATTGGGCCATGCGACATGCACAATGGGTTGTGCAAACCGTATGATCCTTTCACATCCAATTTATTGCCCTGTTGTACACTTGTTCATTTTTCTCCTTCATGCATCCTTAAAAAATACCAAAAACAACAAAAGATAACCAAAAACAAAGAAAATAAACTTTTGTTGCCTCCCAAGCAATGCTTAATTTAACATCGCGACTCGATGATAATACCTCGAACTCAGTTATTCTTTGGATTAGTGATGGTATCACTGGGCAATGTCCCCTTCATCCTTGGGTTCATTTGGGTCGAGAGGTGGTTTATTTTGAGCCTCAAGATGTTTGATCGAGGCTGAGTGGGAGCTCATAGTTTGATAAAGTGTTAAAACTTCACTTTTTAGTTCACTCACTTCGATATTTGTGTATCAACCTTCTTGAGAACCAAGGACAACATGTCATCTAGCTTGGAATGATTGGGGTTTCTTGTGGCAGGTTGGTAGAAAGAGTCTGCTTTGTTTGGAGTCACATAGGCATTTGAGCTTTGGTGATTGAATCGATCACCATCCTTATCTCTATCTCTCCAATTTCCATCATTTTCCTTATCTCTGATCCAACCTTGGTTCTCTTCCCTTGGGCGATAATACCTGGGATGAGAACCCACCGACACAAAGCACAGTTTACCATCTATAACTGTCATCAGCTCATCATCACTCACTTTGATTTCGGGTGTACTTACAACATTCACTGCTTTAGCACCACCAGCTCCCATTACATGCTTGGCCATCAAATCAATTTGTATCATCATTTTTACCATTGTCTCATATCGCTCCTCATCCCTTTTTCTCATTTCATTGGTCAAGATGGATGAGGGCGCTCCATAAATTGGCACATCTGCTTCTCTTGTATGCCATGCTTGGTTGGTCTTGGTCATTCTTTCTAACAAAGTCGAGGAAATGGGGAATTTCAAGTCCATGAAGGTTCCACCTCCAATATTGTTAGTCACCAACTTATTCATAGAGTTCAATGACCGATAGAAGCTTTAGAGCAATACATTGTCCGGCAACCCATGGTTCGGAGACAAGATAAGCTTCTTTTTAAACCTCAACCAAGCCTCATGTAGAGGCTCATTCGGGAGTTGATGTAAATGCCCAAATGAACCCGAGGATGAAGGGGACACTGCTCAGTGATACCATCATTAATCCAAAGAATAACTGAGTTCGAGGTATTATCATCGAGCCGTGACATTAAATCAAGCACTACTTGGGAGGAAACAAAAGTTTATTTTCTTTGTTTTTGGTTATCTTTTGTTGTTTTTGGTGTTTTTTATGGATGCATGGAGGAGAAAAATGAACAAGTGCACAACATGGCATGAAATTGGATGTGCAAGGACCATATAATTTGCACAACCCATTGTGCGTGTCGCATGGCCCAACGCATGCCAAGAATATAAGGTCTGGAAAAAAGTTAAAAAAAATAAAGGTGACGTGCAAATGGCCATATGGTCTGCACGAGCCCAAGTGCGCATCGCACCTCTATCGCATGGCAAACCAGAAGCCTGGGCAAGGCCAGGGCATGAAAAGGTAAGGTATGAAAGGACATGCGGTATGCACAAGGGCTTGTGCAACCAGCACATCGTGCCTCACCAAAGGTAAATTCAAAATTTTAATTGACCTAGCCCATTGACTGACCCGACCCGGAGATGACCCGACTCAATTTTCTTTTTCTTTTCTCTTTATATTCTGCCACCTTCACCATCTTCACCATATTTTCTCTCCAACTTGTTAAATTCTTTTCAAAAACCTCCCACAAATCCCCCTACTTCTCCAAAAATCTTCCTCTTCTCCCCCACAATCTCCACCACCGCTCTTTCATGCCACCATTCGTCTCTTCAGGCGAGTTGATTATTGTTGCTTCTCAAAAGCTCGAATTTTTACTTCTCTCTACTGAATCTTCACTTTTGGTAAGTTTCCCAATGTTAAATACATGTTCTTATGGTGATTGGGAACTCATATTGTGAAGCATGCTAAATAGAATTGCCATGTTGATTTTGGGTGAGATTCAAAAAATTTAGGTCCCGAATTTTGAATTGTGTTGAGAATTTCTCTTAGTGTCAACTTGGTAGAACTTAAATTTTGTTAATGCATATTTATTGGTAGTGATTTTTCAATGGTGTAGGGCATGTTGAGAAGAGTAGACAGGGTATTAGTCGGGTTCCTCATGGTTTGCATTCAGAGTGTGTAGGTTATGGTAACCGATCGAGTTCAGTGAGATCTTCCTGTAAGACTTTATCTATTAGAGGTTGTTTTTGATATGGTGCATGAGCACTTTGCTAGGAATTTCCCCACGATTGTGTATCCCAGCCAACCTGGTTGTTATGATTGTGAAAAGGTTGGTCACCTTTATACAGCTTGTCCCTAGCGAGGGATGGTAGAGCCTTCAGTTTCGAATACTCCAGCCAGTGTTAGACACCATCAGTCCAATGCCTCTCTTGATGGGCCATAGGTAGAGGTTTCCGATGTTACTGCTCCAGGTGCGACTCTGTTTACCTTCGATTGGTTATAGAGTTGCTCGCATTGTGATTCTTCCCTTTTCATGTATTTGCTTATGTGCTTTCCTATTTAATTGTTTAGTTTACTAACTATCTAAATTTGTAGTTTTATTCGCGTGTTCTTTGGTAGTTCATCTTTTTTTAGAAGTGGATGGGGTGATATATCCTGGAGAGGTATTTTCCCGAGGTTGTAACTAGTGGGTAGGTTTTGTAGAGCTCGTTTTATGTTCATTGTGGTTCTAGGATTGCCTTGGGTCTTCTTTTCTAGTGGTCTTAGATGGTTTTTGCCTAGGTCATTATCTAGTGTGGCTAGAGGTCTTTGTATTAGTTTGGTATTATACCGGTGGTAGTGCTGGAGTTTGAGGCCATGTCTTAAGTTGAGTGGTGTTGGTTATGCTTGTGAGCATTGGTCAGTTTTGCTTCTCTATTGTATTTTGAATCGACCTTCCTTAGTTTTTTTGTTTGGTAAGTTAGCAGGTATGGGTTGCTTTCGTGTATTCATTCTACTCTAAGTCTAGATGAGTTTATTTCTACCCTCCCTAATTTTGGTTGATGGAATTGAGTTTGATTATGGCAATGTAATCGAGTGTTTGGATATAGCAGTTCTAACTAAGTCTTGATTGTAGCGTCATGGTTGAGGTTGACTGTGGAATTGTGGCAGTATAGTTGGGTTGTCGTCTTGTTTTCCCTGGTTTGATTTGGTAGTAGTTTCGATCGTGGTGCTCTAGTTGAGAGGTTGATTATGGTATGGTGGTCGACTTCCTACAGTAGCATGTTGGCTAAGTATTGACAATAGTATCATGGGTGAGATGTGACTATAACATTTTGGTAGAGTTAGGCATTCAACCTACCCTCATTCCGTCGTAACAAGTGTTGCCGATAGGAGTTTAGGGAGCTTAGGGAATGGCTCCAAGTTGCATTTGAGAGAGAGCTTATTCGGTTTGGGTTTCCTTGGAAAAGGTGTTGTTGGGTTTTTGAAGAAGGGTGTTGATTCTTTACTCGTGCTTTGTGTTTTAGTAACCTAGCAGAGGTGACGGTCAAGAGTTTGCTCTGGCTTGGGTGTTGATGCCTTTCATCGACAAAATTTTTATTTGCAGTGGCTTTTCCCTTTGGTTGGTTTGAGGTTTCAGTAGTAGTTATGGTTTGGGCAAATGGCATGTTCAGAGCCTAGCTGATTCCAGTTCTTATGTGTTCATTGGTAGTGTATGGGTCTATGCAGAGGTTCGATAGAGGTATTGGTTGCCAACTAATATTAGGTTTTAGAATCTTGGGCTAGAAAACTACTCTGGATGATTCGTGGTTGGTTCTTTTTGGTTATAAGTTTTTGAGTTAGAAGGCAATGGGTTCGGACAACTTATCTCCCCTATTTCAGTTATGGAGTGACAGTTGGCCTTGGACACCTAGTCCTTTGATAGCCTTTAAGCTAGGCTGTACATTCCACATTTCAACGGTGTTGTAGATAGTATGAGGTTCCTTCTACTATGGTTGGACAGACTCAGCAACATAAGTTTGAGATTCAGCGGTAGTGTATTATGTGTGATCATATTATGCGGGTTGAGCCTAGCGAGGCTATTATGGATTCTAATGATACTTTGAGGTTGGTGGTTGCCTTTGTATCCCGAGGGTTTAAAAGATTGGTTTGTTGGTTCTTCAAAGGTTGTCTGTTATGTGGGGTTCTAGTGTTGGTTAGACTCGACCAGTGTGGACTAGTAGTTTGGTATAATGCAGGCTTCAGAGTTGGTGGTATGGTGAACTGATAAAGTAGAATGGTTGATTCGAGCCAAAGAGGTGAATTGATGGGTTATGAAAATTTCTACATCTAGATGGCGGTCTTGGAATTCAGGCACCCTTTCCTAGTCTACAGGGTGTTCTGACTATATATTCACAGCGTGGTTGACTTCTTCCTATGTTGAGACTAGTAAAGTGATTTTAGAATTCATGTGGTGTTCGAGTAATCGGAGCAGTAGCGGTACTTCTAGAGCTTGGAGCTTGATCATTGGTTACAGACTTCGTGGTAGGCTTACCACACTCCTTGAAGGGTCTTGGTTTGATTCGATTCTGTTGGGCAGGTCTCCCTAGTTCATTTTCTTTTTGCTGGCTCAGACTTAACATAGTTCAGCAAGGTCAGTTTTGTTCGATAGTTTTGGAATTTCTCTATTGACACAGGGTGTTCATCCATGCTTTCCTAACCCTGGTGTGCAAGCTTTAGTTGGGTTCATATGGGTTGGTCAGTTAGGTTAAGTTATTGAGTTTGACGTTAGCAAAAGTGTTTGTTCATTGTTGGATGGTCAGTCGGGGAAGGTAACTCCAATTTTTGATGCTATGCTATGGGTTGTTTTCTTGGATGGCAAGGGCTAGTAGACTGCATCTTGGATTTGATAGAGTTTGTAAATAAAGGTGACTTCATTTGTGGTTTAGTGTAGGAGGAACAATAGATCTGCGGTGGAGGGTATCTTGAGTGTTCGACTTATATGAAGTTTCATGATTATGGTGCAATAGCATTTGGGTCATAATAAGAGGGTTTTGTGGATCAGTGGGTTCATGAGTTAGAGTTTTCGGTTAATGGCTTTTCTGGTAAACTTGGTTGTGGTTTCAAGGAACCGAGTTTTGTGTGTTGATCGCCTTGCTTCTCAGGTTTCAGTGTTGTGTTGGTGATTTCCGGTTGAGATTTTTGAGGTTCAGTTTGGGTTGGAAGACCCTTAGAGTTTCAGAGTTTAAGTTTGGAATCTAGCTTGGCTTGTATGAAGTTAAGGCTTGGTTACTTCCATTGTTTCTGTTTTATAGGTGCCATCAGGCCGCAGAGGCTACCTGGGTTCTCGAGAGAGTGGTGTGGGTTTTGTATTCATTGTTCTTAAGTCTCTAGTCTTTCCTTCTTCCCTGACTTTCGAGGACGAAAGTCTTTTTAGTAGTGGATGATGTAATGACCCTTCCAGTCATTCTCAAGTTTTCGCCCTTCTTTGTACTATTAGAGCTTACCTGTAGCGGCCCCAAGTCATTTATGACTTGCTAGGACTAGTAGTTTGGTGCTCAGGCCGTCTGTTTGGTCTTTATGACCGTTTCCTTATTTTAGAGCTTAAACTTTGGAAATCATTGACTTTGGTCAACATTCTTAGCTATCATGCTCGAAATCTAATTCTGACAGTTCTGTTAGCTCCAGAGTCTGGACTTTGGTCTAGGTAGACCTTTTACCGGGATCCGTGAGCTTTTTAGCTTGGAAGTCTCTCATTTTGTGTTTTCAGGCCAGTTGTGCTTGTTTAGTTGACTTTGGTCAATATTTGGAGAAGACGACCTCGGATGAAAACTCCATCAGCGCTGTTAGCTCTAGAATTTTAAGTTTAGGATAGAGGGACCATTGGTTCTGGTCCCAAGGCTTCCAGATTTGATTTCAGCCCTTGGGTTCCATTTTAGGTATTGTTGGCCTAAAGGTTGATTTTGAGCGCGGGGCCCACTTTTCATTAAATCGACCTCCGATAGGATTTTCTTCAATTCCATTAGATCTGGAACACCGTTTCTAGTTGAATAGCTCAGTTCGTTTGTGTTTCCGGCCCACGGATGCATTCCCGCGGGTCCGTCGAAGTAATTCTTGCTTTGGGCTTGGTTGTTGGCAGTTGGTGCTGTCATTGCACAAGGATGGCATTCGCCTACGCATGGCATGACTGCGTACGCAAAGAAGCATGTCAGCCGCCCCTCTTTCTTTGACTTCGCCTAGGTGATGCCCGGCTGCGTGCGCGCTGCCGCGTACGCAGTGGCCTGGCCGCGTGCGCGCTAGGAAAGCGCCTAGCCTGGCCAGCGCATGGGCTTCGCGTGCACAACACCTTCCCGTGTACCGGTGGTTGTATAGGCAGCGTCTTGGCCGCTTTCGTGCAGGGTTGTCTGCACAAAAGCGTTCTTTCTCCTTCTCATTTAAGTTTCGTTCTTTCTCCTTCTCTCCTCATTTTCTTTCACAAACACAACCTCGATCCTCCATTGATTATAGACCTAAAGCTCTATTTTCTTCACATTTTGCTTACCAAATTCGTGGAGTAGATTCCTCGTTGCTTCGTGACCTTTTCTCTGTCATTAAATCGGTAAGTCTTCTTGCTAAATTCCAATTTTTCACTTCTTAAATCCCCTTTTTGTTTCCTTGATGGGTGGGCTATTTAGGAGCTCCATTTGTTGACCGTATCAACTCAATTTTTTAGCGTGTGCTCCCGGGATGATAAGGAACATATGGGTGTTTTTTTGTTTTCGATTTTAGGTTGCAGGGCCCACAGGCTCATTTGTGATCCAGATTTTGGCCCGGTTATGTTTATAGCATTATGGGTATTAGTCTCGTATTAATGCGGAGATTACTGTGTTGATAGTGGTTTCATGATTTGGAGCTTCCTAGAGATGTTTGAGCTAGGACAATGCCGTTCCCGCAACTAGTCATTGGATGACAAGTAGGTTATGATTTCCCACTATCTAAACTCTGCATATATTGAATATAACCGCACTAATTAGTATTCTTGGGTGGGTTGTGATAGGTTGGTACCCCAAACCTTGTCCGCCTTTCTGTCTATTTAATTCATACGTTGTTTGTAGTATTCGTGTAGCCTTGAGATTTCACCCTTGTGGCCTCGTATGGCATTTGTTTATGACTATAGACCATAGACGGTGGGATAATTGGGAATGTCCACGAGTCTCGAGCATTGTGACCTTATTAGGCTTGCTATTCCTGCTATAGAACTGCTTCTTCCTGTTCAGGGCCGATAGGAATGTGTGTGAGCCACTTTGGGATAACTTCATTGTCTGCAAGCATATCATTCATGAAAAACCATTTTTCAGCATGTTTTACCACTATTTTTGTCTTTGGGCCTACTATCACCATTTTCTAAACTTTGCATGGCCTCGGGGGCCCATTTTTGGTATAAATGATGATAAAATGAGATTTGGATGATTTCACACAAGTGTTTCTACTGATACTAGGCTCGACAAGGCTGTAGCACTAGACATGATTTTCTATAGATTTAGACCCGAACACATACCAGGCACACTGTTTAGGGATTTGAGGCTTGATTCTGATTTAGACTCAGCTACGCTCCGGGCACCCTTTTGATAGGGTTATTACTGATTTTAGACCCGGATATACTTTGGGCACCACTTTGATAGGGTTATTGAGGCTTATTACTGATATTAGACACGGATATACTTCGGGCACCCTTGAGGAGGGTCTTTTGAGATTACTACTACTATTTTAGACCCAGTTCGATTCCGGATAAGTACTACGAGGTTTCGAGTTTTGAGCTACTATTTTAGATTGGCACGGTTTGTATATGGTCGACGAGTAGACCTCCATGGACCCTGCCATTTTTAGCCAACCGGCTATGGGCCGACGCGCATTCCAAGAGGAGAGGTGTACGATGGAGTAGAGGTACACGGGTAGAGTTTTTCCATCGGTCCCGCCTCTACATGGGACTTTAGGGTACCTGAGGGTGAACATATAGGTTACTTTCACATCATATCATCATCATGTATTTGGTATTCTGATTCCACCCTTGTTTGTTGTGTGTTCAGTGTACGCTATGGTTGTATGGGCGATCGGAAGGTTTTTTTTCACTTGATTTTGTTCCTCAGTTGTATAGGCGGCTAATGGGAGTGTGGGTAGCTTATATTACTCCTGTCACTTTTTAGAGTTGGTTAGGGTCTTTGGTTTTTGGTGGACTAGCGGTTATTAGCCTGTTGAGGCTCCGGTTATTGGATTTTGATTATTGAGAGGGCTAGTAAGTCGTGTATTATTGGGGTACTATTGTGTGGTCTCATGATCTGTTGTGGGTATCAATTCTATTCTTTTCCTTATTTTGATTAGTGGGTCTCGGTTCTTTGTGGGTTAGTTATTCCATCCTAGGCTTATACTTGTGAGTTGATTACATCAATTCTTATTTTGAATTTGATGCCTTATGCATGATTTCGTTAGTATGTGATTACTAGTTTGAATGTTGGCTTGCTTTTCTTCCTTCCTGGTATTTTTGAGGTTGTCGGTATACCGCCAATCTCTTTAAAATTCCTTTTATACATATTGTTGTTGCAAGGATCCCAGGTGCATCCTTTCTTCCTTCTTCCACATGTGTTTCTGTGTATGTATATCTTCTGTGCTAGCATGTTTTGCTTGTAACTCTTGGTCGATTACTTTTGTGCTAGTTCCTTGTTCTTCCTCTTTGTTTTCCGTGACTATTTCCTTGTATTCTCCTTATTATTGCTTTGTATTTTATATGCGCTCAGTTGATTAATGATGCCTACTGGGTACCCGTTGCGTAGCAATTGGTACTCCTACTACACTTGTGCACTTTTGGTGCAAATATTAGTGTGAGCTTTTGCCGTTGATCGTGTTGTAGACTCTTACAGATTTTGGGATCTTCGAGACTAGGGTGAGTGCCTGATGGTCGGGGCTTGACCACATCTCAACTTTGTACTGTTACTCATTGTATATTCGAATGCAGTTGTACTTATCTTTTGTACTGTTAGCACTTGTATCCTATTAGAAGCTTATGTTCTGTCGATACCAAGTCTTGGGGTTGGTGTAGTTTTCTTATATATATTCGGATTTTTGCTTCCGCTTGTCTTTATCTTATTCTGCTTCTGTTTACTTCAGCTTATCATGAGTATTGGCTAAGTGGTAGCCCATTACTATTCGTTCAGGGCTACGAGAATTGGTTCGCCTACTGGGGGGTTGTAGGTGCCATCATGACCTGAGAAATCGAGTCGTAACAAGATACTATCAATATTTCACAAAACAAATTCTCAATTAGCAATTGTCTATCAAGAATATGTGATAATTTATTATTGAAAACTTCAAGAACATACCAATATTTTAGAAAATTTACCTCAAATCATAAATAAATTTATCTCTTTAATCGTAGATACTATCAAGACTGTAAACATCAAGACCATACTAAAAATTTAGAAAACTTACCTTTGGTTGTGGAGCTTCCGCAATGGTCTATGAAAATTATCTACTCCAATTTTGATTTCTTCTTTGATAAGGAATTAGGGATATATATATATATATATATTAAATAGTGTAATAAAGAGATAACAACCTCTTGTAAGTAAGGCTTCTTTTTTGCCGAGACAAGAGAACCAACAAATTCTAATTGCTACTAAACCTTAATTTGTAGCCTATGGTGATTTTCTTAAAAAGGTATTCTAAAGTGAATTTTAAAGTTAAACAAAATAAATAAAGTTGTATTAAATAAAAAAAGTTAATTATGGCGATATTTTGTGGTCTCAAAATAAAAAATAACACCTTTTTCCATATGTAGTACTAAATAATAATTATTTGAGGAAAATAGTAAAAAGATGATTTTTTCTATTATATAGTCTTTTAATGAAGAGCAAAAAGTTCAAATCATATTATAAGGTCCTTCACTCTTTTAATATAACTAGTTTAGCGTACGCGCTTTGCACGTGTGTACCACGTTAATTGAAAAAAAATGTATATAAAAAAAATTATTACATGTTCGTTATATCATTAGGTACAAAACCTAAAAAAAAATTGTGAGTAGTCTTCTCAATTGAGTTATTTAAGTCCTAATATAAGATTTTACTATTCAAAATAAGGTATTTATTAATCAAATTTGAATAAAAAACTAAAAAATAAATAAGGTTACTTTAATTAATCATAAAGTTAGAAATTAGAATTTCTAGCCTAATTCAAATAAAAAATATTTAAGGCAGAAAATTTTGTCTATTGTAGAAAAATCACAAAGAAAACTTCTCAATTAATAATTATCTATCAAGAATACACGGTTATTTATTATTGTAAACCATAAGAACATACTAAAATTTTAGAAAACATACCTCCAATTTCTTGTGATGGAATATAACGATCCAAATAATTTGTACAAAATTGTAAATAAGTTAATTTTTAGTTATTAATAGTATATGAGACACTATAAATAAAAATCACAAAGAAAATTTCTCAATTAGCAATTGTCTATCAAGAATACACGATTATTTATTATTGTAAACTTCAAGAACATATTAAAATTTAGAAAACTAACCTACAATTTATTGTAATGGAATACAATGATCCAAATAATCTGTATAAAATTGTAAATAAGTAAATTTTTAATTATTAATAGTATATGAAACATTATAAATAAAAATCACAATAACTTTTGAATTAGCAATTGTCGATCGATATTACATGATTATTTGTTATTGTAAAATTCAAGAACTGTCACGACCCAATTTCTCAGGTCATGATGGCACCTACAACCCCCAGTAGGTGGATCAATTCCCGTAGCCCGGAACGGTTAGCAATAAGCAGAAGAAAGCAGAATATAACGATAAGAAGCAGAAGCAACAACCGGAATATATACATAATGAAAGTACATCAACCCCAAGACTTGGTCTCGATAGTACAAAAGATTCTAATAAAATACAAGTGCTAGAAGTAACAAATAAAAAGTACAACTTTCTCCGAATATACAAAGAGTAACAATACAAAAGATGAGATGTGGTCAATCCCCGACTGTAAGGCCCTCTCCCTAGTCTCGGATATCCAAAAGTTGTACGAGTCTCCAAGGTGATTAACGGAGAAAGCTCAACTAATATCTGCACCAAAAAGATGCAGAAGTGTAGTATGAGCACCAATTGCTAAGCAACGGGTACCCAGTAGGCATCATCGGCCGACGAACTAGTACAGAGAATAGACAACCAAGAGTTATAGGCATACAATGCTAGCACAAAAGATATACAATCACAGAAACACATGTGAAAGAAAGAAGAACGCACCTGCAATCCTTGCAATAATAGTATAAGAAGGAGAGAGTTTAGAAATATGGCAGTATACCGGTAACCTCAAATAAAAGGAAAAGAAGGAAAGCAGTTTAACATTCCCAAGATAGGATCAACATACATAAGGAAATCATATTAGAAATTCAACTTCAAGAAGCAAAGATGGAGATCAAACTTATAAGTACAAACCTAAGACGGAATAACAAAGCCAGAAGAACCAAGAGTTACCACTCAAAATCATGCTAAAGAATAGAATCAGAAACCCACAATCCGCTCAAAGGACCACTCAATAGTGCCTCAATAATATAGGATGCACTAGCCCCCCTCAATACTCAAGCCCAAACTCGGAGCCTCAACAGGGTAAAAACTTACCAACCCACAAGAACCAAAGACCACAACTAGGTCTATAAGATGACAGGAGTAATATAATATGCCTATAGTCCCAACGGCTTCCCATACAATCAAGGAACACAATAAAGTGAAAAGAAACCCTCCGATCGCCCATATAACAGGAGCGTACACTAAACACATAACAAACAAGAGTGGAATCCGAGTAAATTCTACATGATGATGTGATATAATGAATCTGTAACCAAGTATGATCACAATGTTGTATGTTACCCTCTCCAGTGCCCTAAAGGTCCGATAAAGGCGGGATCCATGGAAGGACATCTCTCGAGTACCTCTCCTACATCATACATTCCCTCCGTTCGATCAACATTGGTCTGTAGCACTTGATCTAGAATGGTAGGGTCCATGGAGGTCTACTCGTTGACCACATCCTAACACAAAACTTAATATATTTCAATAGTTGGGATCTCGTAGTACGTGCTCAAATTCGATCCGGGTTTATATCAGTAGTAGTAATCTTAATAACCCCCATCAACGGTGCCCGGAGCATATTCGAGTCTAAGGCAATAGTCATGTCTCAATAACCCTCACTAAGGGGGCCTGGAGTGTATCCGGGTCTAAAATTTAAATCAAGTATCAAAGTCCCTAAACAGGGTGCCCGACTCGTATCTGCGTCTAAATTCGTAGAAAACAATGTCAAGTGTTATGGCCCAGCCAAGCCTGGTATCAGAATGAAAACCAGTAATCAAATCATCATAATATTGCCTCAGCTCTGAGAGGTTTTGTAAAAGTTAATTTAAAAGTCCTTTCAAAGTCCTGTACCAAAAATGGGTCCTCGAGGCCATGCCAAGTTTAGAAAACCATTTTTAGTCGGACCAAGCCAAATCAATAGTAAAACATGCAGGGAAAACCTTTTCATGTATGATATGCTCGCAAACTATAGAGTAGCCCAAAATAGTTCACAAACATTTCCTATCGGCTCTACACAGGCTCAACAACTCTACAACAGATAATAACCAGCCTAAAAGGATATCTCTATGTCTGGGACTCGCAGACTTTCGCAAATAACCTGCCATCTTTGTTACAGAGTCAATACAAGGCCACATTGGACCACAAGGGTAATACATAATACTAATACGAATACTACAATTAATGTATGAACAAAACGGACAGAAAAGGCAGACAAGGTATGGGGTACCAACCCACTCAAGGATGCTAATTAATGCAGTTATAGCCTATATACGTGGAGTATAGGTAGGGAAAGCCATAATCTACATGTCATCCGATGTCTAGCTGCGGGAACGACTTTGTCAAGGATCGAACTGCTCCGGAAAGCTCCAATTCGCACAAAAACTATCAACACAATAATCTATACATCAAAACAAGTCTAACAATACTCGTAATGCTTTAAAAAAGATGGGTCAAAATTTGGCTCACCGATGGGCCCATGGGCCCCGCAACCTGAAACCAAAAATGGAAGAGTGCACCATGATCACCACACTCCTAAGTGTGCATGCTCAGAATATAAAGAAATTTAACCAGAGGAAATGGCTCAAAACAGCCAGTCACTTCAAGAACAAATTAAGAATCAAAGGGGATGAATTTAACAGATTTAAGCAGATAAAACTCACCAATAATGATGGATGAACGATAAAGGCTAAGAAATATGCACCCAACACCAAGAATTGAGTTAAAAGAGTGCTTAGATGATCTTTGAGCCATTATAAATGCATAAATTGGTTTTTAGAGTAAAGAAGACAAAGTTGGGGGCTTATATACTACCCAGGGGTCCTTTATCACGATAGCGAAGGGGCCCCTATCGCGATCGCGAGGACTAGCCGTGCGGTTGTGAAGAACAACGAAGAGTAAGCTTTATCGCGGTCGTCACAAGGGACATCGCGATCCTGAAGAGCAAGGGACCAGGCTCTTTATCGCGATCGCGAGGAAAAGGGATCGCGATCGCGATTAAGGCCTGAGGACTGCACCTACAACAAAAAAATTTATAACTTTTGAAAAACTCAACGGGGCATTCCAAGCACAATGGAAAATCGATATTCACAATCTAATGAGTGGAAATAATATTTTGGACTCAACGGAGTCAATGAAACTTCCATACAAGGTCGTCTCAAGGGAATGTTGACCCAAGTGAACACTAACTAACGCTAACCAAACATTCAAAATGAGCTTGGATCACTTGGGACCCGAACCAACCAACTACCTAACACAAACTCGGCATTCCTGATCTAACAGTGCTGGCAGAATTTCTATCCGAGGCCGTCTTCTCCCAATGTTGACCAAAGTCAACCAAACAAGCCCAACTAGCCTGAAAACTCAGAGTGAGAGAGAATTCCAAACTGAAAAGCTCCCAGACCCTGACCAAAGGTCTTGCTAGGCCAAGGTCCACGCTTTAGAGCTAACGGAGCTGTCAGAATTTGATTCCGAGAATGTTCACCAAGAATGTTGACTGAAGTTGAAAATTTCAAAACCCTAAAGCTCTAAAATAAAGAATGGCCAAAAAAACAAAACAAATAGCCCGGACACCGAACTACGGTCCCAGCAAGCTATAAATGGCTTGGGGCCGCTATAGACAATTTCTAATGGTACAAGAAAAGAAAACATGCGTAAATGACCGGGAAGGTCATTACATAATCCACTACTAAAAAGACTTTCATCCCTGAAAGTCAGGAAAGAAGGAAAGACTAGAGATTAAAAGAAAAGCGGATACAAAGCCCGCACTACTCTCTCAGACAACCCGGGTAGCCTCCTCGACCATACGACACCCAACAGAACAGAACCAAGGAAGGCAACCAAGCCTAAACTTCTAACTAGCCAAGTCAGAATCCAAACTCAAACTCCAAAACAACAGGGGACTGCCAACCCAAACTGAACCTCGAGAATCTCGATCGAAAGGCACCAATACAATACCAAACCAGGAGAAGCAAGGCGACCACCACACAGAAGTTGCATTTTTGAAACCACAACCAGGTTTACCAGAAAAAGCTAACACCAAAATTCTAACTCATGAACCCGCTGATCTGGAAAACCCTTTTATTCTGAACTGAATCCTTTTGCACCACGAACAAGAAGCTTCATGTAAGTCGGACGCTCAAACCACCCTCGAAGCATCACCTGACACACCAGAGATCCATAGTTCTTGTTATACTCAACTATAAATGGAGTCACCCTATTACACATTATCTTTTCAAGCCAAACTATAGGCTACTAGCCTTTGCCATCCAAGATAACAACCCATAGCATAACATCGCAAACTGGATTTACCTGCCCCGACTGACCATCCAACAACGAACGAATACTTTTGCTGACATCAAACTCAATAACTGAACCTAAATGAGCAACCCCTTCGAACCTAACTGAAGCGTGCACACCAAGGTTCGAAAAGCATGGATGAACACCCTGTGTCAATGGAGAAACTCCCAAGCTCTGAAATGAACCTAGCCGCGCTGAACCATGCTAAGTCTGAATAAACTGGAAGCGAATGAACCAGGGAAACTTTCCCAACAGACCCAAACCAAAAGCAAGATCCTGCAAGGAGTGTGGTAAGCCTACCACAAATCCGTAATCATCATCTAAGCTCCAAACCCTAAGAAGTAATGCTGCTACTCTAAATAACCAATCACCATTCAGATTTGAATTGCTTTACTAATCTCACCTTAGGAAGAAGTCCACCATCACATGAACACCAAGTCAAAACACCTCGAAGGCAAAGGAAAAGGGTGCCTGGAGTCCAAGGTCTCTATCTTAACTATAGAAATATTTACATATACCTTCAGCTCATCCCTTTGGCTCAAATCAACCCCTCAATTGTATCAGCACACAAACTAATAATCATGAAGCACACAACATACCGAACCTCTAGTCCATACTGGCCGAGTCTAATCAATACTAGAACCTCATATAAAATACAACCCTTGAAGACCTAACTAAACAAGCATTTCAAACACTCAGTAATGAAGATGACGTTCAATCTCAAAGTACCATTAAAACTTAAAATAGCCTCGCTAGCCTTAACCCACACAACCTGATCACCTATAGCAAACACCACTACTGAATCTCTAACCTACACCATTGAGTCTATCCATCTATGGTAAAAGGAACCTCGTACTATTTAGGACACCACTAATATCTGGAATGTCCAGCGTAACTCAAAGGTTAGCCAAGGACTAGGTGTCTAAGGCCAACTGTCACCCTATAATGAAAAATGGGTAAGCTAGGTTATCCAAAATCAATGCCTTCCAACCCAAGAAGCTGAAACCAAAAGAACCAACCACACACTATCTGGAGTATTTTGATAGTCCACGATTCTGAAACCCAAATTTAAAATTGCCAACCAAAGCCTTTGTCGAACCCGTATGCTGCCAATGAACCCTTAGGAACTGAAGCCAACTAGGCTTTGAATAACAAGTAATCTAATCCGTAGATACTACTGAACCCCAAACCGCTCGAAGGAAAAGCCATTGCAATCTGTAAATGGCCAAATCAAATAACCAACACACAACCCAAGGCAAATCTTCATCGTCACCTCAGTCAACTACTAAAACACATAAGCATGAATAAGGAGTCATCTTCCTCTTTTTCCAACTAAACGAACCCTTCCTTAGCATATATCGAATGCTACAAACTCCTTCTCAAATCAAATCTGGAGCTATTTCCTTAGCTCCCACACTTACATTGTCAAAACTCAATAAGGCAGGAAAAAATAGGTCGGATGCCCGACTCACCCAATATGCTATGAATACAACTCAACCACGAGTCTACGATCAACACTTAGTAAAAAATGCTAAAGTTAAACTCAATCACAATACTGATTTAAAAGCTCAACCAGAGGGCTACGATCATAATTCGCTCCAACTAGAACTAGGGAATCAATACTACAACCCAACCGGACAAGAAACTGAGGAAGACTATGAGAACAACCCACATACCTGTCAAACTCCTAAACCAACCAAACAAACAGAGTTGACTCTAAACATCCAAGAAAACCAAACCAATCAATGCACGCTAGCATAACTAACACCTCTAAACTTAAGACAATAGCTCAAACTTTAGCCCAACTATCGGGAACACCAAACCAACGCTAGAACTCTCAGCAAATTCTAGAAAATAGCCTAGGCAACAACCATCTAGGATCATTCAAAAGATAAGACTCAACACCAGCCTAGAGTCATAATGGAACTAGAAGCAAACCAACCAGAAAAGAGACTAACAAGAACTTCCCACGAGCTATAACTCTGGGTAAATGCCTCACAAGAATAATACCCCATCCACTACTAAGGAATAAACTACCAGTAAAACATGCATAAACACTAGAACTCAGGTAGTCAAAAAACAAAATAGGTAGCATGTAGGCAAATAAACAAATAAACAATAGAAGAGAGGGAATCGTATTGCGAATAATACAATCAAAAGTCGAGGGTAACAAAAGCCTTACCTGGAGCAACGATGTCTGGAACCTCTACCTCTGGCCCACTAAGAGAGGCATTAGACTCACGGGGTCTAACTCTTGACTGAGTAGTCGAAGCTGAAGTCTCAACCATCCCTCACTTGGGGCAATCTCTGGAGAAGTGACCAATCACTCTACAATCATAACAACCAGGATGTACGGGATACGCAATCGTGGGGCACTTCCTAATAGAGTGCCCATGCTTACCACACTGGCGACAACCCTTACCAGAACCACTATCCCAGAATCCACCTCGAACCACTTGGGTACCACCCCTACAACCCTGCACTCCACCTCTAGCCGGTGGCACTAAAGCCCTGGGAGATAACACCTGCTAACCCTACTGGCTGGAAGATGGAATTATGGGCCAATCCCTAGCAAACTGCCCATGCACACCGCATTGAAAGATAATCCTGATCGACCTAAACAACCCAAAAGTGAACCTCAAGGAATCTGACCCACACCATGACCACTAAGCTCAACGTGCCCTGTGCCACTATCCCCTAGGACCTGTGGAGCAACTGAAATTAGCCTGCTAGATAAGAAGCAATGAAACCTATCTCTGGTGGAGAAATTCCTACCTCGAGTCTGGGAACCTTGGAAACTATCCTGGCCACGATGTCTCTTAGCACTACCCCTATAAGCCTCACAACACAAGCCCTCGATAGACCAATCATAATCCACTACCTGAAGGAAGGTCATCCCAATTGTAACCAAATGGTCGATCGCCAAATGGAGTAGTGAAATCAAACCTCCAAAAAATCTCTGAACCCTATCAAACTCTGATGGCATAGTCCTAGAGGTATGCCTAACCATCTCATGAAATCTTACCTTATAGTCCAATACCGACATAAAACCCTACTGAAGAACTGGAAGCTCAACCCTAACTGAAGTACCACTCATTGAACTGGGTACTGAAACACCCACTGGAGGACTCAGAGTCCTAGCCACGGTGTCCTGACGAACTGGGGTCACTGTAATTCTAATCAGAGTCTGGGCTGTCCCTACACCCCCTATCTAATGCAGTAAACTCTCACTCTGAAGTCCTGGTGCTGACAAAAGTACTGAAGCAACAGTCACAGAAGCCTCGACACCAACTGCTATCGATCTTATCTTAGGCATCTGAGAAGGAACAAAAAAACCAAAGTTTAGAAGTCAATAGAGCCAGGAATGCATGATAAGGAGCAAAGAATATGGAACACTTCTTAATAATGCCATGTAGCCTCCCGCGGATAGGAGACAAATGTCATCATACTGATTTGTAAGACTCTACTTAGACACTTGCTTCTTACCATGACACTGGTGAACTTAGACCTCTGATACTAAGCTATCACGACCCAATTTCTCAGATCATGATGGCACCTACAACCACTCAATAAGTGAACCAATTTCTATAGCCCGGAATAGTTAGTAATGAGCCACTACCTAACCAATACACACAATAAGTAAAATAAAGCGGAAGCAGAATATAAAGATAAGGACAACGCAGAAGCAACAAACTGAATATACACACAATGAAACTACACCAACCCCAAGACTTGGTATCGATAGTACATAAGCTTCTTATAGAATACAAGTTCTAGAAGTAACAAATGATAAGTACAACTATCTCTGAATATGCAAAGAGTCATAGTACAAAATATGAGATATGGTAAAGCCTTGACCGTCAGGTGCTCACCCTAGTCTCGGATATGCAAAATTTGCATAAGTCTTCAAGCCGATCAATGACAAAAGCTCAACTAATATCTGCACCAGAAAGATGCAGAAGTGTAGTATGAGAACCAATTACTAAGCAATGGGTACCCATTAGGCATCATTAACCGACTGAGTTCATATAATATATAACGACAGTAATATAGCAGATAGCAAGAAAATAGTCACCAAAATAATAGGAAAAGCACAAGGAACTAGCACAGAGAATAGTAAACCAAGAGTTATAAGCATACAATGCTAGAACAAAAGATATACAATCACAGAAACACAGGTGAAAGAAAGAAGAACACACCTGGAATCCTTGCAATAATATAATAAGAAAGAGAGAGTTTAGAAACATGGTGGTATACCAGTAACCTCAAATAAAAGGGAAAGAAGGAAAGCAGTTTAATATACTCAAGATTGGATCAATACACATAAGGAAATCATATTACAAATTCAACTTCAAGAAGCAAAGATGGAGATCAACCTTACAAGTAAAAACCTAAGATGGAATAACTAAGCCAAAAGAACTAAGAGTTACCACTCAAAATAATGCTAAAGAATAGATTCAGGAACCTACAATCCACTCAGAAGACAACTCAATAGTGCCTAAATAATATAGGACTCACTAGCCCCCCTCAATACTTAAGCCCAAACTAGGAGCCTCAACAGGCTAAAACATTACCAATCCACAAGAACCAAGGACCACAACTAGGTCTATGAGATGACATGAGTAATATAATCTACCTACAGTCCAAATGGCTACCCATTCAACTGAGGAACACAATCAAGTGAAAACAAACCCTACGAACCCCCATACAACCGGAGCGTACATTGAACACATAACAAACAAGGGTGGAATCCAAGTGAAATATGCATGATGATGTGATATGATAAATATGTAACCAAGTGTGATTGCAGTGTTATATGTTACCCCCTTTGGTGACCTAAAGGTGCAATAAAGGCGGGATCCATGGATGGACATCTCCCGAATGCCTCTTTTATGTTGTATATCCCTTCCCTCCGGTCACCATCGGTCTATAGCACTTGGTCTGGAATGGTAGGTTCCATAGAAGTCTACTCATAGAACACATACAAAAATGAAACTCAATATATCTCAATAGTTGAGATCCCGTTGTACGTGCTTAGATTTAATCCAAGTCTAAATTAGTAGTAGTAATCTTAATAACCCTCATAAAAAATGCCTGGAGCATATCCGGGTCTAAAGCAGTAGTCATGTCTCAATAACCCTCACCGAGGGTGCCCAGGGCGTATCCGGGTCCAAAACAGAAATCAACTATCTAAATCCCTAAACAAGGTGCCCGACTCATATCCAGGTCTAAATCCATAGAAAATAATGCCTAGTGCTACGACCCATCCAAGCTTAGTATCAGAATGAAGACTAGTAATCAAATTATCGTAATATCCCCTCTACTCTGAAAGGTTTCGTAAAAATAATTTAAAAGTCCTTTCCAAGTCATGTACTGAAAATGGGGCCCTCGGGGCCATACAAAGTTTAGAAAACCATTTTTAGTCGGCCCAAAGCCAAATCAGTAGTAAAATATGCTGGGAAAACCTTTTCATGTATAATATGCTCCCATACAATAGAGTAGCCCAAAATGGCTCACAAACATTTCCTATCGGCCCTACACAGGCTCAACAGCTCTACAACAAATAATAACCAGCCTAAAAGGATATTTCTAAGTCCAGGACTCGCGAACATTCCCAAATAACCCACCATCTATGTTCCATAGTTAATACAAGGCCACATAGGACCACAAGGGTAATATACAACACTGATACGAATAATACAATCAACGTTTGAAATAAACGGAAAGAAAAGGCGGACAAAGTCTGGGGAACCAACATATAACAACCCACCCAAGGATGCTAATTAATGCAGTTATAGCCTATATACACAGAGTCTAGGTAGGGAAAGCCATAACCTACCTGTCATCCGATGACTAGCTGTGTGAACGACATTGTCCAGGCTCGAACTGCTCCATACAACTACAATTCGCAGATACACCATCAACATAATAATCTACACATCAAAACAAGTCTAACGATACTCGTAGTGCTATAGAAATAGGTGGGTCAAAATTTGGATCACCGGTGGGCCCATGGGCCCAACAACTCAAAACCAAAAAGAGAAAAGCATGTCATGATCACCATACACCTAAGTATGCATGCTCAAAATATGAAGAAATTTAACCCGGGGAAATGGCTCAAAACAGCCAGCTAGTTGAAGAACAAATTAAGAATCAAAGGGGATGAATTTAGTGGATTTAAGCTGATAAAACTCACAAATAATGATGGAGGAACTGTCAAGGCTAAGAAATTTGCACCACGGAACCAAGAATTGAGTCAAAATAGAGCTTAGACGAGCTTGGAGCCATTATCAATGGAGAAATGGGTTTTTAGAGTGAAGAAGACGAAGTTGGGGGCGTATATACTACTCAGGAGTCCTTCATCATGATCGTGAAGGGATCCCTCAGGATCGCGAGGACCAGGCTGGCTAGACCATCACGATCGCGAGGACTAGCCACGCGGTCGGAAAGAACAGAGAAATCTTCATCGTGGTCGTGACAAGGGACATAGCAATGGCAAAGAGCAAGGGACCAAGCGCTTCATCGCGATCACAAGAAAAAGGGATCGCGATCGCGATTAAGGCCTGAGGCCAGCACCTTTAATAGTAAAATCTACAACTTTTAAAAAACTCAATTGGGCATTTCGAGCACAATCAAAAATCGATATTCACAAACTAATAATGCTAACAGAGTGTAAACGACATTCCAGGCTCAATGTAGTCGATGAAATTTCCATACGAAGTCATCTCCGAGGAATATCCAAAATAAGCTTGGCTAACTCGGGATCCAAACCAACCAACTACCTAACACAAACTCGACATTCCAGAGCTAAGAAGGATGAAAGAATTTCTATCTGAGGTTGTCTTCTCCGAATGTTGACCAAAGTCAACCAAATAAGCCTAACTGGCTTGAAAACACAGATTGGGAGAGAATTCCAAGCTGAAAAGCTCTCAGATATCTACCAAAGGTCCCACTAGACCAAGGTCTATGCTTTGAAGCTAACAGAACTGTTGGAATTCAATTCCAAGCACGTGCACCAGGAATGTTGACTGAAGTCGATGATTTCAAAAGACTAAAGCTCTAAAACAAGGAACGA
Organism: Jaltomata sinuosa; assembly: GCA_003996215.1. NCBI lineage: Eukaryota > Viridiplantae > Streptophyta > Magnoliopsida > Solanales > Solanaceae > Jaltomata > Jaltomata sinuosa. The sequence continues at coordinate 1,874,175 of QJPP01000018.1, forward strand.
CCAAAAAGACCAAACCAATGGCCCGGGCACCAAACTACCAATCCCAGCAAGTCATAAATGACTTGGGGCCACTACAGGTAAGCTTTAACGGTACACGAAAGGCAAACATGCGTAAATAACCGGGAGGGTCATTTCACGAATATATTAAAATTTTAGAAAGCTTACCTATAATTTCTTGTGACAGAATACAATGATCCAAATAATCTTCTCAATTAGCAATTATCTATCAAGAATTGTAAATAGGTCAATTTCCAATTATTAATTGTGTATGACACATTATAAACAAAAATAACAAAGAAAATTTCTCAATTAACAATTGTCTATCAAGAATACAAGATTATTTATTATTGTAAACTTCAAGTACATACTAAAATTTTAGAAAACTTGCCTCAAATCACAAGCAAAATTATCTCTTTAATCATGATTACTATCAAGATTCAATTGGTAAAAGACTTCTAAACCTAAACTTATTTTTCTCCTATGACAGTTTTAAAAGAATGATCTAAACCTCAATAAAGAGAGACAACTAACCTAAGTAATATTAATTAATTGATTAAAGGAATCCTAATCCTAAGTGATCCTAAAGTTACACAAAACGTAAAAAAAGTGGACATCTAGGTTAAAAAGTAATTGCATGGTTTTTAAAATAATCACAAACTAATTACCAAAATAATTATTATTATTACAATAACAAAAAATTAAATAATAATAAATTCACCTTGATTAATATCAGAAGGAACATAAGCTTGTTTTAATTTAAATAAAGAAAAACAAAAGGTGATAAAATACTAATTAAATAAAAAGGAATTGAAGTTCTACTAAACTATGGACTACGTAATTCCATAATCTTATACTGTGGAAAATTGAATTTTTATAGTCCTATACTAATTTAAATTAATTTTAAATATTATAAAGATAATAATATAATAATTGGAGAATAATAGTGAAAAGACGATTGTCTAAAATAGAGACTTTAAATGTAATGCCCCTTCCGGTTATTCTCGCATTTTCGCTTTCTTAATACTATAAGATCTTGTCTGAAGCATCCCTATGTCATTTATGACTTGCTGGAATTGGTGGTTTGGTGCCCTGGCCGTTCGTTAGGTCATTATGACCACTTCTCTATTTTAGAGCTTTAACTTAGGAAACATTGACTTTATTCAACATTCTTAGCTAGCATTCTCGGAATCAAATTCTGACAATTCTGTTAGCTCTGAAACATGGTTTTTGATCTAGTTGGACATTTATTCGGGCCCTGGGAACTTCAAATATGGTTCTATCTCACTTTTTTAGATCTCAGGCCAGTTGAAGTTAAAAGTTTTACTTTGGTCAACTTTTAATGGTCAGAGCATAATATTCAACATCTAACGATTCCATCAGCTCTGGAATGTCGAGTTTGGGTTAACTAGGTTGTTGGTTTGGGTCCCAAGTAAGCCAGGCTCATTTTGGGAGGTTGGTTTGAATTAGCTTGAGTTGACTTGGGTCAACATTTCTTTGCGATGACCTCATATGGAAGTTTCCTCGATTTCTTAAGTCCAGAATATCGTATCCACTCTAGTTGTATGTTTGGTTTGTGAGTATCGAGTTTCGATTGTGATCGAAACCTCCATTGGGAGTATTTCAAATTTCTGGTATTTCTATAGCAAAGCAGTGCTCAACGCAATCGTGCTAGAGCAACGCTATCGCGCCCTTGGCATTTTCTTCCTTTAGCGCCATCGTGCCTGGGCACCACAATCACGCTGGAGCCCGTGTTGCTCCTTCATTGCGATTTTGCTTGGGGACTGTGATCATGCTAGTGCATTGCCACCTCCTTTAGTGCGATCACACTAGTGCACTGCCATCTTCTTTAGTACGATCACGCCTGGTGACCATGATCGCTCTACAACCTACAAAATAAATAACACATTCCTCAAATTTTCAGCCATTTCCCCCACTTTCCGCTCACTCTAAAACCTTTTCCCTCACCTAAAACTTGTACTAAATCATTTCCCAGCCGCGAGAGTTTGTCAATTGAAGGATTTTATCCTTTCCCCCTTCGATTTGGTAAGTCCTTCTTCTCCAATTCTTCCATTGTTATGGCTAGAACCTCCATTAAAGCTTCTTAGCTTACCTTGGGGTTAATTCTTGTGTTTTAGATGTTGTTGGGTCTTCTCATTCATTACGGCATGTAGTCACCTTGTTGCCCTTGTTCTCTGCCTTCGTGGTAAGTAATTCTCTGCTTTTACTCTTGCTTATGTTAAGTTCTCACATTTTTTATTCCTCTTCTTCTCCGGGCTGTTCTAGGCCCTTCCTTTGCCTGATTCTGCTAAAATTATGAGCATGTGTTCCTGGATATGTTGAGAAAATCATGATAACTTTCACTTTAGCTATGTGGTCGCATAGAACTCTATGGACCTTGTGAATCCAGACTAGGGGCTATGGAATGAGAGTTATGGAGGAGAGTATATAGGGGAGTAGAGGTATATGGGAAAATCCTTCCATGGGTCCTATTTTCTAGGCCTACGGGCGTCGAAAGAGGTGCGTACGGTACCACCTGGCATTTCATAGCATATCATTCATTATTTGCATGGTTCCACCCTTGTTTTTTGTTTGTTGAGTGTACGCTCTGGTAGTATGAGATGCCGGAGAGTTTGTTTTCACTTGTATATGTTCCTCGGGTGTATGAGTACCCGTTGGGACTGTAGGTAGATTAGCTTAGTCATTCATATTATAGTTACTTATTAGTTTACCTTATGATCGAGCTTACTATGTGAATTATATTGTTAGCATGATTATGTTCATTGGTTTCCTTCCTTCCCTTCATTGAGGTTACCGATATACCGCCATATTCTTAAACTCTATGTATACACATTAGTGTTGCAAGGATCTAGGTGTGTTCTCTACTCTTTCACCTGTGCTCTGTGATTTATCTTCTGTAGCTAGCATATTATTCTAGTATTCTCCTTGTCTTCTATCTTTCGCTAGTTTCTGTGTGCTTTTCTCTATTTCCTTCTATGACTACTTCCTTCTTGTCTGCTTTATACTACTTTTATATCTTATTTATGCTCAGTCGGCCTACGATGCCTACTGGGTACCCGTTGCTTTGCAATTTGTGATCATACTACACTGATGCATCATTCTGGTGTAGATCCTAGTGTGAGTTATCATCATTGATCACGTGGATACTCATGCAGCTTTTGGGCATCCGAGACGTAGGGTGATCTCTTGGCAATCGGGGCTTGACTTTATCTTTTCTTTTATTCCATGTACTCATTTTCTATTAAGAGATAGTTTTATATTCTTATTTTGAACCCTCTAGTACTTTGTATATTTAGTAGTCGTGTCAGCTTGGCATCAGAACCTAGGTTCACTAGTGTCATTGATATAGGAGCCAATGTCTAGTAGAGTCCTGCGGATTAGGGTAGAGACATCCATACACTATCTTTGAGAGGATACAATGGCATTTTAGGAAACATGGATCTTTTCTTGCTTCTATATCATGCGTCTTATCTTAGATAGTTTCCTAGAAATATCATTTCTTCTAGTTCACTCTTCCGTTGGATGGCTCATACAAGGTCTTCGACAGTGGACAAGAGTGATCCTTCGACACCAGCACATCTAACTCCAACTAGGGGCTGGGGTGGTCGTAGAGGTAGTGGTTGAGGACGTGCCTGAGAAACAACACTAGTTAGAGCTCCTAAGGTTGAGGTTGAGCCTGAGTTAGTCCCATATCAGCAACTCGTGGCCTGGGGAGCAACCCAGGTGCCAACGAGGCTAGTACTAGAATCTGTATTCGCACCAGTCCCAGCTCCTTCATTAATATCCGAGGTTTGATTCTTCAGTTGTTGGGTATGGTTGGGGATCATTCTTTAGATATAGCACAAACATCCACCCAGAGGGCAGTCCTGGGTGTATAGAGTTCAAGAGTGCAGCCTGCTGCTGTGGCTCCCTGCATAGAGGTCATTCCAATACCTTTAGTTGCTCATCCTCTTGCTTCTCGCCCAATTATGATAGAGTTGGAGCAGAAGGCTTTGGGACGGTGTTTGAGATTGTTTCTGCCAAGGTTCTCTAGTGCTCCCGGATAGGATGCTTATGACTTCATTTCTACTGGCAAGGAGATGCTCCATCATCTTGGGTTGTTGGATACTCACGAGGTTATTTATACTATTTATCAGCTGGAGGGCCCAGGCAGCTTGTTGACTATCTCAGTTTCTCAATTAACTTTGAGAGAGTTCTATGAGGCCTTTATGGCCAAGTTCTTATCTTAGAGTGACTGTGAACGTCGTAGAGAGCAATTTACCAAATTGATGCAAGGATTTATATTTGTGGCTGAGTATGAGACCCGTTTTTACTAGTTGGCTCCATTTGGGGCTATGATCATTCCTACAGAGCTAGAAAGGGTTCGTCAGTTTGTTTGGGGGCTGAGGATCGAGCTTTGACAGACTGCAGAGATACTTGTTTCCAGTGGGACCATTTCAGGCTATAGATGACCATGTCTGCACTATGGAAGATTTGCATCGCCATGATCTAGGGGCTAGAGATAAGAGACCACACCATCAGGGCAGTTTTTGTGGTTCCCAATTCGGTGGTAGAGGTACAGGTCAGTGGGGCCGGGGGTATCATCCATAATAGAATCAGGGTCAGTCTAGTCATCCAATTCAGGCATTGCTTAAGACTTCAGTTGGGCATCAGTTTCATCAGATTCATAGTGGTTAGCATGGTTAAAGTGGTCAGTCATCGAGGGGTACAACATCTGGGGCATCAAGCCATGGTGGCCATAGCAGTTCAGCCAATTCATGCCGATAGGTTTGGTCATCAAGGTCATTCTATAAGTGTAGTATCGTTGGTCAGTATGCCAGAGAAAGCCCCCAATGGGGTACAGTTCAGCCAGCCGCTCAGTCGGCTTAGCCGACTTAGCCTTTGAGGTCAGTGGAGCCACTGGTTAGAAGAGGTGGTTCCTAGGGTAGAGGTGATGCCCAGTGTGTTAGGACAGGTGGTCAAGATAGTGGTTAGTCATGTGGTGGTCGGTGTCAGTTTTATGCGGTCCTTGGTAAACCAGAGGTAGAGGCCTCAGATGCGGTGATCACAGGTAAAATTTATGTCTGCCACTAGTCAGCTTTAGCATTGTTTTATCCTGGATCTTTGTGCTCATATGTTGCTGCCTACTTTGTTCCTTATTTGGGGTTATCTAGTGAGCCATTATCTATTCCCGTATTTATTGCTACCCCGATAGGCAATTCCTTAGTAGTGGATTGGGTTTTTAGATCCTATTTTGTAGTGTGGGTGGTTTTGAGACTTGGGCTGACTTGGATATATCAAATATGCTAGATTTTGATATGATTCTGGGCATGGACTGGTTATCCCCTCATCGAGCAGTTTTGGATTGTTAGGCCAAGACTGTTACCATTGTCGTGCCCGACGTATAACCCCAATTGTGTGGTAGGGCTCTCTTAGTCACGAACCATCTAGGATCATTTCTTGTCTTCAAGCTAGTAAGTTGATTTTGCACAGGTGTTTGGCTTATCTAGCATATGTCTGAGATTTTAGCACCGACACTTTTTCTCCCGAGTTAGTTCATATGGTTAGAGATTTCCTAGATGTGTTTTCGATTGAACTGGCAGGCCTTATTCCTGAGTGTGACATTGAATTTGCCATTGAGGTTAGAGATGGGTACCAGGCTCATTTCTATTATTTCGTATTGTATGGCTCTAGCTGAGTGGGGAGAGATTAAGGACCAGCTTCATGACTTTCTAGCTAAGAGTTTCAACAGGCTGAGTGTGTCTCTTTGGGGTGCTCCAGTTCTGTTTGTGAAGAAAAAAGATAGTTCGATGCGGATGTATATTAATTATCGGCAGCTGAATAATGTCACTGTGAAGAACATATATCCGATGTCGTGCATAGATTACTTGTTTGATTACCTTCAGGGTCCAGCCGTGTTTTCTAAGATAGATCTGAGGTCAGGCTACCACCAATTGAGGATTAGGGGCGGAGGACATCCCTAAGACAATATTCAGGACACATTATGGCCACTATATGTTCCTGGTAATGTCTTTTAGGTTAACTAATGCCCCCGTAGCTTTCATAGACTTGATGCACAGGGTGATCAAGCTGTACTTGGATTTGTTTATGATAGTCTTCATTGATGACATATTGATATACTCGCAGAGTGCAGATGAGCATGAGAAACATTTGAGGACCGTACTCCAAACTTTTAGAGATCATCGACTTTATGCCAAGTTCTCAAAGTGTGAGTTTTTGCTTGAGTCAGTGGCATTCCTAGGGAATGTGGTGTTTAAGGATGGGATTATAGTGGACCCAAGAAAGATTGCAGCCATTCGTGATTGGCTGAGGCCTACTACTCCAACCAAGGTTTGCAGTTTTGTTGGGTTGGCAGGGTATTACAAGTGGTTTGTTGAGGGATTTTCTTCCATAGCATGACCTTTAACTAGGCTGACTAGGAAGGATGCCCCATTTCAGTAGTCGAATTAGTGCGGGAACAGTTTTCAGAGGCTTAAGTCCTTATTAACTTCAGCTCTGGTGTTGACATTGCCAATAGAGGGTCAGGGCTTCTCAGTGTATTATGATGCTTGATCAATTGGTCTTCATTGTATGTTGATGCAGCATGGTTGTGTGATTGCATATGCATCAAGGAAACTAATGGATCACGAGCGCAACTACCACACTCATGACTTTGAGTTAGTGAAGGTAGTCTTCGAGTTCATGATCTTGAGTCACTACTTATGTGGAGTTCCTTGTGAGATTTATACTAACCACCGTAGTCTTCAGTATATCACGAGTCAGCGAGAGATGAACTCTAGGCAGCAGAGATGGATTGAGTTACTAAAGGACTATGACTTCACTATTTTGTACCATCCGATCAAGGCAAACATTGTAGCGGATGCCTTAAGCCAGAAGGAGATGAGCATGGGCAGCTTGGCTTCTTTTTTAGTTTTGGAGAAGCCGTTGGCCTTAGACATCCACTCCTTGGCTAACCACTTGGTTAGGCTTGACTTGTTTGATCCCAGCAGAGTTCTTACCAATATTGAGGTCCGTTCTACTTTGGTTGTTCAGATTCAGCAGCGTTAGTTTGAGGACCAGCGGTTGTGTGATATTTGTGATAAGGTTGTACAGGGTGAGGCCAATAGGGATGCTTTAGATTCTGATGGTATTCAAAGATTTGATGGCCGCCTTTGTGTTTCGAGAGTTGGGGATTTGATTCAATTAATTCTCTATGAGACTCATTGTTCCAGGAATTCCATCTATACGGGGGTAGCTAAGATAAATAGGGATTTGAGGTAGCATTACTGGTAGAGTGGTATTAAGTAGGATATAGCAGAGCTTGTATCTTGGTGCTTGAACTATCAACAGGTTAAGTTCGAGCATGTGAGACCTTGTGGATTAATGTAGAGACTTCCCATTCCTGAGTGGAAGTGGGAAGGGATCATTATGGACTTCATAGCGTGGTTTCCATGTACTTCTCAAGGATTTGAATCGATTTGGGTTATTGTTGATAGACTGAATAAGTCTGCACAGCTATTGCTAGTTTATTCTTTATATAGTACAGAGAGGTTGGCCCAGATCTATCTCTGTGAGGTGGTTCATTTGCATGGGGTTCCAGCTTCTATTATTTAAGATCGTGGAACTCTATTTACCTCTCAATTCTGGAGGACTATTCAGTGAGAGATGGTTACAGAGGTTCAGCTTAGCACTGCATACCATCCTTAGACAGATGGCCAGTCTGATAGGATTATCCAGGTCCTGGAGGACATGTTACGAGCTTGTATTCTTGAATTTGGAGGTTCATGGAATCAGTGTGTGCCTTTGGAAGAATTTTCATGTAATAATAGTTATCACTTGAGTATTGGCATGGTATCTTTTGAGACATTGTATGGTAAGCATTGCATATCGCCAGTGGGTTTGTTTGATGGTTTGTAGTCTGGGCCACTGATATGTCGGTAATCTACCAACTTATTGAGCATATATCCATTAATTATTGTTATGTTTTGAATAGATTTAGAGGTTCTTATGGTCTTTATTGATGTCTATGCAGTTAATTTTGATAAAAGATGAAAAACAAGGATATATACCCAAAAGGAGCTCAAAAATGAGTTAAGTGTGAAGTGTTCGGAAAAGCTGAAGATTTTGAGTGGTGATGTGGTGGCTGTATGATACGCACAAGCCAAGGTATGAACCACACCTTCTCCGCATGAAGCTACAAAAGCCACTGAAGAATCTTTGAAGAGGTGCGGTCGTTGTGCGACGTGCACATACCAAGATGTGAACCTCACCCTCTTATCATGAAGCTCCGAAGTTAGCTGAGTCGTTAGTCCAACTGAAGGCAGTGTGCAATGCGCACATCACAATGTGTGAACTGCACATCGTGTCGCACACCTCCCGAAATGCATTTTTGTCCTATTTTTTAGTGATCTTTTGGGAAACTATAAAAGGCCTATTTAAGCACAATTGTAAATAACTTTCTTCAATCCTGAATAATCTGAAGAGCTTTTTGCTTGGAGACTAAGTTTTCACCTCCATTGAGAAGAGGGTTTCAATATAATTCGCTTGGTTAACACTTGTGTGCTCAAATTGAACCTAGAACTTGAGATTCAGCTTTAATTAAGGAGATTTTGACTTACCCAGCTGGTATCTCTTTCTATCTACTATGAGTTACTAATTTCTCTTGTCTAGGGGTGTATTGATGATGGGTGCTTAACAAATTCGTGTGGGTGTCATTTATTCTTGCTTATAATTGTTTTTTTGACATGGGTCTAGTAATTTCACAAAGTTTTAATACTAAAAATTGTGGTTGTAAACAATAATTTTCATTACTTGACTATGTGATTACTTGAGAAAGGATTTCATGGTTTCGGATGTGAAATTACTAGTAGGAACTTGGGACTCCACTCAGATTTGAGGCTAGAGATAGCTCTTATCGATGGAATCACCCATTTAAGGGTCTAATCTAGAAATAGTGTGACCTCCCCAAGTTTAGAGTGGTTGTTTGTTGATCAAACCGATGATGCTCTAACTGAGATCATCAGATATAAGATTGTTGATCGAGAGATAAGCAATTCTTACCCATGGCCAATCCTACTTATGCTATTAAGAGAGAATAAGTATGACCTGATAATCAATCTATCCCATAACTAAAGCCCCATCGTATATGCATCCCTAGTTGTGTAGTTAACTTGGTACACCCACTTTTGTTTTACTGACTTTTAATTGAATTGTGATTGTAGTGACAACATCCCAATTCCCCCATCCTTTTACTTTATGTTTTAAACATTTACTCTCGCTTTGAACTCAACTCAATACAATCTCTATTTAGCTACTCCAAGTCCCTTGGGTATGACCCCAACGCTCGTTGGGATTATAAATTTGGTTTTACTGCATGATCACCATGACCACCAACTTGGGGAGCACGATTTGAGCGTTCATAAAAAATGGCGCCATTGACGGGGACTTTAGTTGTTAGCTATTTTTGATTGTTGATTTCAAGTCACCTTGAGAGTACTTGTTTCTTTTACTTTTGTCTATTGTTTGTGATGTGAGTATGCGGGCTAGCCTATGAACGAGGCCAACAATAATGAGAGCGTTGATGACTTCATGGAGCCCGATGAGGCTGAGCCTATGATGCAAAGGCTAGCCTGGAAGGTTTCGTGGGTCACTATTGTTAAAAAACAAAAAGCCTTAATTTTCACTCCTTTCTTTATAATCTTCACTTGTGGTAAGTTCCCCGACGTTAAATACTTGTTTTTATGATGGTTGGGAACTCATATTGTGAAGCATGCTTAATAGAATTGCCATGTTGATTTTGGGTGAGATTCAAAAAATTTGGGTCCCCAATTCTAAGTTGTATTGATGATATTGCTATGTGTCAACTTGGTAGAACTTTAATTTTGTTAATGCATGTTGATTAGTAGTGATTTTTAGCCTTAAATTATGTGTTAGGTTGAATTCTGAGTAACCCACTTGCGATGAACAAATGATTGGCCCAATGATAGATTGGGTGACGTCGTTCTTTAGGGCAAATCATCTTTTGTCATGAGGTTTTTGTTAAAAATATGTTATGGAGGCTGAATTTTGCTGATTGTATATCCATGGCTTTTGTTGAGCATTCTATTTAGGGTGTATGATCTTGTGTGGGGAGGGGTTTAATTGTTGCCGAAATTATGGGTATCCATTGTGCAAGTGAGGGCTTGATGTTCCTAATGATACACGGGGTAACGTCTATCTTACGGGAAGTCGTTGAGTTTATTTCTTTCTTGTTATTGTGTCAATGAAAATCTGGGGAAGTCTGAGTACCCGGAAGTTATAGTCATTAGATCCCTTTTCCCTCTTGTTTGATGTTGATTGGGTTGTTGCATAGTTCCCAGTGCCTAAGCACATCTTTCTCTATGGATTACATTAAAAATTCACAAGAACACAAGGAACCAAAAATTCTAATTGTGCCTTTGTATGCTTCGCATGAGATGTATAGATCTTGATGTACGGGTCGCATGAGGCATCACACCATGTTTACTTGAGGTTACCGGTATACCGCCTATTTCAAAAACTCTCTTTATATATATTGTTATTGGAAGGATACCAGGTGCATTACTTCTTTCTTTCACCTGTGTCTGTGTGATACATATATATTCTAGCAGCTAGCCAAGTATGTCGTTTTCTCCTTGTATCCTTCTGTGCTAGCTTCCGTGTACTTATTCATTATTTTATGTGATTTTCCTTGCTTCGTCTTATATTATGCTTCTTCTGCTTGCTTGTTAGATAATAGCCCATTACTAATTGTTTCCAGCTTCGGGAATTGGTTCGCCTACTGGGGGGTTGTAGGTTCTATCATGACCGAGAAATCGGGTCGTGATAGCTTGGTATAAGAGCCCTAGGTTCACCGGTGTCATCAGTGTAGGAGCCAATGTCTAGTAGAATACTATGGATCAGGATGGATATGTTCGTACTCAATCTTCGGGAGGCTAAAATGTAATCTTAGGAAACATGGACTTTTCTTACTTCTATCTCATGCGTAGTATCCTTGAAAGTTTCTTGAAATCTTACTTGTTCTATTTCATTCTCCCGCAGATGGTTCATACGAGATTGTTGACATCAGGCGAGGGCATGACTCTGACTCTAGCTAGGGGCTGGGGTGGCCGCAGAGGTAGAGTTAGAGGATTTCCCCGAGCAGTGGCACTAGTTAGAGATCCTAGGGTCGAGGTTAAGCCTAAGTATGAGCCCGAGGTTGTTCCGAAGAAGCAGCATGTGGACCGAGGGACAACCCAGGTGTCCGAGGTTTGCTTCTACAGTTGTTAGGTATGATCGAGGATCAGCCTGCTGAGGTAGCACATGCATCCGCTCAGGGGGGAGCCTTGGATGTTTAGATTTCAGGAGCGCAGCTTGCTACTGTGGCTCCCCGTGATGAGGTTCTTGATGTTCCATCTGTTGCACAGCCTTTTGCTCCTCGCCCAGTTATGACAGAGACAAAGCAGAAGTCTTTGGGTAGATTTTTGATATTAGCACCTCCGAGGTTCGCTGGTACTTCTGGTCAAGATCCACATGACTTTATCACTACTTGTGAGAAGATGCCATACCATTTGGGTTTACTGGAGACTCACGGAGTTGGGTACACTACTTATCAGTTAGAGGGCCCAGCCAAGTTATGGTGGAGGGACCAAGTTTCTTGCAGACCATTTCATCTCCTCCGTTATCTTATCAGTGTATTATGAGGTCTTCATGCCTAAGTTCTTGCCACAGAATGATAGAGAGTGTCGCAGTGAGCAGCTAACTAGGCTTATGCAGAGATTGACATTTGTATCTGAGTACGAGACTCATTTCCACCAGGTTGCTCCATTTGGGGCTATGATCATGCCTACCAAGCACAACAGAGTCTGTAGGTTTGTTTGGGGGTTGCAGACAGAGCTTAGATAGATAGCTGAGATATTAGTTTCCAGTAGTCGATCATTTAAGGTTATCGCACGATATGTTTGTACCATGGAGGATTTACATCATCGTGATCAGCTGGCCCGAGATAACAGGTCACGAAATTAGGGTGGCTACAGTGGTTCGTGTTCTAGTAGTAGAGGTTCAGGTCAGTAGGGGCGTGGGTATAAGCCACAACACCACTAGGTTCAGTCTAGTTGACCAGTTCAGGCATCACTTTAGGCTTCTGGTAGTCCTCAGTTTGAGCAGGGTCAGAGTAGCCAGCAGGGCTATAGTGGTCAGTCTTTGAGGGGTACAACTTCTGGGGCATCAGACTGTGGTGGCAATACAGGTTTGGCTGGTTCATCTCGACAGTTTAAGCCATCAGGGCCTTGTTATGAGTTAAAAATTATTGGGCACTATGCTAGAGATTGCCCAGTAGGGAACAATTTAGCTAGCGGCTCAACTAGCTCAGCCTATCTGTGCAGTTGATAACACTCAAATCATGCTCAATAAGTTGGAGGTCACAACAATCGTCAGAGAAAAATACATTTATAATTCCCAACGAGTGTCGGGGTCGTACCCAAGGGAACAATGTAGCCACGATCGAGCTAATAGAGAATCCAAGCAACTTATTTAAGTTCAATTAAGAAAAAGGGGAAAAAATATCTAAAAGAGGGGTTTTAGCCTAAAACTAAAGATAAAAGAAAATAACTAAAAGATAGATTGATCAATGGCTTTCACCTTGATTTCGCCAAACAAGGATAACAAGGGAGACTTAGGAATGGGAGTTCAACTCACAAGATATGCACCTGGTTGACCCGTAGGTAGTCTTGGTTGAAGGATACCTAACTGTGTTTTGACCAATCAAGAATATATCTCGTGTGTTCTCTTGAACCACCACGAGTAAGCAATAAACCAACCAAATAACTTGGGTGAGTTTGGTTATCTCTAACCCCAACTCTTAGATGGGAGTTTCTGGCACCCAAACTATCTCTAGCCTTGGGCTAGAGTGGAAACCCCAAATCCCCACTATTGAATCTTCCCAAATTTAGGGAAATTCTCTCTCAAGCAACAACCCAAATTAGAAAGCTAAGTCAATGTTTACAACCATTGACTATAAATTCAAGCATGATGGATTCAATAGACCTAAATAATCACACAAGAGCAAAATCTATATATGAATTCAATACCCAAACAAATATTATCTTTAATACAAACCCAAATCTAAATCAATAATTACACCAATACAATAGCAATTAAGAGCAAGAGTTGAATAATGGAGCTAAAGATTTTACAATAAAGAGCATCCAAATCTTCACTACTATGGTGTTGGTTGATGAACTTGCTCTCCAAAAGTTGTGAGAATAGCCAAAGATATCTTCCAAAATTGCTAAGGAGTCTTATGTATCAATAGGTGTTTCCAAAAGTGGGATTTTCCAAATCTGTCCTCCAGCTGATGATGCCTTTATCGCGGTCGCGTGATCATGCTTCGCGATTGTGAGGTTATGAGTTTCTCTCTACATGGTCGTGTGGTCTCAACCCCACGGTCCCATAGTTGTGACTTCTTCCTTGTTCATTGCGGTCACGTGATTTACTCTCGCAGTCGCAATGAGTAACTTGGTGTCAGTGATCAACAGCTCTGTTTAGCTTCCATTTGACTTATTTTCACTCGAATATTTCCCGAACACTTCTAAAACACTGAAACCTATAATATAGAAGAAAATTATATCAAAATGCACTATTTATCCACTTTATACTAGCAAAGGCATAAGATTAGAAGCAAGATAAGTAGGTAGAATACCAACTTATCAGCAGTTTAGCCACCGACTAGAGGGCGTGGTGTCCAAACTAGAGATGGTGGCCAGCGTGGTAGGATAGGTTGTAGGGATGGCGGTCTCTCAGGTGATAGTCATTTTCAGTTTTATACGATCCCTGGGAGATCAAAGGTAGAGGCCTCAGATGTTGTGATCACAGGTACGATATCTATATGTTGTCGACCAACCTTTGCTTTATTTGATCCTAGATGTACTTGCTCCTATGTTTCTACCTACTATTTGCCTTTTTTAGGGTTGGCTAGTGAGCCGTTATATATGCCTGCATCTATTTCGACCCCCCAGTAGGAGATTCTTTAGTAGTTAATTGGATTGTGAGATCCTGTGTGATTTCTATTGGTGATTTGGAGACTTGGGGAGATTTGATGATTCTTGATATATTAGACTTTGATGTTATTCTGTGCATGGACTGGTTATCCCCTCACCGTGAGGTTTTTGATCACTATGCCATGACCATTCCCATAGTCATGCCTGGCGTATCCCCGATTGTGTAGCAGGGTTCTGTCAGTCGCGTACCATCTGGGATCATCTCTTATGTTTGAGCTAGGAAGGTGATTTCTCGTGGGTGTTTGGCTTATCTAGCATATGTTTGAGATGCTAGTGCCGACCCTCCTTCCACTGAGTTAGTCTCTGTGGTTAGAGATTTCCTAAATGTGTTCCCTACCGACCTGCCAGGACTTCCACCTGAGAGAGATATCAACTTTGCTATTGAGTTAGAGCCGGGCACCAGGCCCATTTCTATTTCTCCTTACCGTATTACTCTAATTTAGTTGAGGGAGCTTAAGGAGAAACTCCACGACTTGTTAGATAAGGGTTTTATTAGGCCGAGTGTGTCGCCTTGGGGTGCTTCTATTTTGTTTGTAAAGAAGAAGGATGGGTCAATGCGTATGTGTATTAATTATAGATAGTTGAATAAGGTGACTGTGACGAATAGGTATCCAATGTCGCAAATTGATGACTTATTTGATCAAATTCAAGGTTCTGCCATGTTTTTGAAGATATATTTGAGGTCAGGCAACCTTTAGTTTAGGATTAGGATGGAGGACATGATTACGACAGCATTCATGACACATTATGGACACTATGAGTTCCTTCATCTTTCATGGACTGGATGCACAGGGTGCTTAGCCCTTATTTGGACTCGTTCATGATAGTTTTCAATGACGAAATCCTTATATACTCACGAAGTAGAGATGAGCACGAGCAGCACTCGAGGGTTATACTCCAGACTTTAAGAGATCATCGGTTTTATGCCAAGTTCTCCAAGTGAGAGTTTTGGCTTATTTCACTGGCATTCCTAGGGCACGTGGTATCTAAGGATAGTATTAGAGTGGAACTGGGTAGGATATCAGCAGTTTGTGATTGGTCGAGACCTACTACTCCTATGGAGGTTTGTAACTTGGTTGGGTTAGGAGGGTACTACAGACGGTTCATCGAGGGGTTTTCTTCCATAGCAGCACCTTTGACTATGCTGACTAGGAAGTATGTCCCATTTCAGTGGTCGGATCAGTGCGAGGATAGCTTCCAAAGGCTTAAGGACTTATTGACTTCTGCTCTAGTGTTGAACGTGCCAGTAGAGGGTGAGAGTTTCTCCATGTATTGTGATGCTTCAAGGGTCAGTCTTGGTTGTGTATTGATGAAGAAGTGTCGTGTGATAGTGTATGCATCGAGACAACTAAAGGTTCAAGAGCATAACTACCCTACTCATAACATGGAGTTGGCAGCGGTAGTTTTCGCGCTCAAGATTTGGTGGCACTACTTGTATGGGGTTCACTGTGAGATATTCACCAATCATTGTAGTCTTCAGTACATCACGAGACAGCGAGAGATGAACTCGAGGCAGAGGAGATGGGTTGAGTTACTAAAGGACTATGATTTCAATATTCTGTATTATTCAGGAAAGGGAAATGTGGGAGAGGCTGCCTTGAGTCAGGAAACGGTGAGTATGAGAAGCCTAGCTTCTCTTTCAATTTATGAGCAACTATTGGCCTTTTACATCTAGTCCTTGTCTAAGTGTTTTGTTAGGCTTTACTTGTCAGATCCTGGCAGAGTTCTTACCAGTATTGAGGTTCGTTCTACCTTGCTTGTTCAGATTCAGAGTCATCAGTTTGAGGATCAACAGTTGTGTGACCTTCGTGATCGGGTTGTTCTGGGTGAGGCAAGCCGGGCTATTCTAGATTCAGATGTTGTTCTAAGGTTTGATACTCGTCTCGGTGTTCCAAGGGTTGGTGATCTTATTCAGTTGATTTTTTGTGAGGCTTATTTTTCTAGGTATTCCATCCATCCTGGCGTAGCCAAGATGTACAGAGATTTGAGACAGCTTTACTGGTTGAGTGGCATAAAGCGGGATGTAGCGGAGTTTGTATCTAGGTGCTTGAACTGTCAGCAGGTGAAGTTTGAGCACATGAGACCTGGATGTTTATGCAATGACTTCCCATTCCTGAGTGGAAGTGGGAAGGAATTACTATGGATTGCATAGTTGGATTACCGCGTACTTCTAGAGGTTTGAACTCTATTTGGGTGATTGTTGATCGGCTGACTAAGTCAGCGCACTTCTTGTCGGTCCAGACTACTTATAGGGCAAAAAGGTTAGCCCAGATCTACCTTTGTGACATTGTTCGGTTGCATAGGGTCCAAACTTTTATTATTTCAGACAACGATAATCAATTCACATAAATGTTTTGGAGGGCTATTCAGAGAGATTTGGGTACAGAGGTTTAACTTAGTACGCATTCCACCCTCAGACAGATTTCCAGTCCTAGAGGACTATTCAGGGCTTGAAGGACATATTTCGGGCTTGTGTTCTTGACTTTGGGGATTCTTGGAATCAGTTAGTGCCTTTGGCCGAGTTTGCTTATAATAATAATTTTCATTCGAGCATTGGCATGGCACCTTTCGAAGATTTTTGTTTTCACTGCCTGATTTCTCAACTCATGATGGCATCTACAACCCCACAGTAGGCGAACCAATTCCCGTAACCCGGAACATCTAGTAATGGGCTACTACCTAACCAATACGCCTGATAAGCTGAAATATGTGAAAGCAGAATAAGAATAAACACAATGCTGAAGCAAATAACCCGATCATATATATATATACAAGAAAACTACACCAACCTCAACACTTGGTATCGATAGTACAAGAGCTTCTAATTAAAATACAAGTGCTAGATGTAACAATATAGACTACACAACTGTCTCTTAATACAAAAAGAGTAAAAGTACAAAAGATGAGATGCGGTCAAGCCCCAATCGTTAGGCACTCACCCTAGTCTCGAATATCCAGAAGTTTCACGAGTCTCCATGCGGTCAACGGCAAAAACTCACCCTAATAATTACAACAAAAAGATGCAGAAGTGTAGTATAAGCACCAATTGCTAAGCAAAGGGTACCCAGCAGGCATCATTGGCCGACTGAGCGCATATAAAATATAAAAACAGTAATTTAGCAAAATACAAGGAAGCAGTCACAGAAACAAAGAGGAAGCACAAGGAAACTAGCATGTAGAGAAGAAAACAATAATACATAAAGACTATGCTAGCCACAGAAGATATACATACACACAGACACAGGTGAAAGGAAGAGGAACACAATTGTGATCCTTGCAACACTAGTATATATAGAGAGAGAATTTTAGGAAAAAGGGAGGTGTACCGGTAAGTTCAGGTAAACAAGAAAAGAAGGGAAGCAAGTCAATATATTCAAATAGGAAGCAATACGAACAAAAGTCATGCTAAAAACCCAACTACCAGATATGCATAGAAAAAATTATCTCACAAGTGCAACCCTATGATGGAATAACTAAACCAGAAAGTACCGAGTTCCGCTAATCAAAAACAAGGATAAGAATAGAATTTGATACCCCACAACTGCTCAGAAGACTACACAAATAGCACCCCAGCAATCTAAGTCCCACTAGCCAATCAATAATCTCAGTCTAAAAGCCGGAACCTCAATAGGCTAATAACCATTAATCCAACCAGTACCGAAGGTCATAACAAGCTCTTATAACATGAAAGAAGTAATATAATCTATCTACAGTCCCAATGATTGCCCATACAATCGAGGAACACAATAAAGTTAAAACAAACCCTCCGACCGCCCATACAACTGGAGCGTACACTGAGAACATAACAAATAAGGGTGGAATCAGAATACAATATGCATGATGATGATATGATGAAGCTAGTGTGATAGAAACACGTATGTTCCCCCTCTGGTACCCTAAAGGCCCAATAGAGGTAGGACCCATGGAAGGACTCTGCCCATGTACCTCTACTCCGTCGTACACCCCTCCTCTTGGCATGAGCATCAGCCCATAGCTAGTTTCCCAGGAATGATAGGGTCTATGGAGGTCTACTCGTAGACCACATACAAAAACCATGAATCTCAAAGTACCACTATTCGTAGTGTGATTGGATATAGATCAATAATCAGAGTCTCATAAAATGTGCTTGGAATCGAACCGGGTCTAAATCAGTAGTCAAATCTCAATAAATCTCATAAGGAGTGCCCAGAGTATATCTTGGTCTAAATAAGTAATCAATGTCTCAGTAGCCCTCTTAAAGTATACCCAGAGCATATCCGGGTCAAAAACCATTGTAAAACATGTCTAGCACTCGGGCCTAGCCGAGTCTAGTGTTAGTAAGAAAACCAGTGAGAAAATCAACATAGTACCACTTATTTTTCAAGAAAATCCACCAGTCAGTTCCAAACCTTGTTTTATCTTCATTTACTGAAAATGGGCCCTCGAGGCCATGAAAAGTTTAGAATACCAATGATATTAGTCCTGAAGCCAAAATAGTAATAAAACATACATGGAAAACCTTTTACATGAATGATATGCTGGCAAACAACTGATTAGCCTAAAATGGCTTACAAACATTCCTATCAGCTTTGCACAGGCACCAACAGATCTACAACATAGATAACCAACCTAAAGTAAGGTCACGATGTTCGAGACTTACAGACATTCTCAAATATCCCACCGTCTATAGTGCAGAGTCATAAGCAAGGCCACACAAGGCCACAATGGGTGAAATAGCAATACTACACAAGTACTACAACCAATGCAAGAAATAAATGGATGTAAAAGGCAGACAAGGTCTGAGGTTACCCCCCTAGAAAACCAACCCAAAAAAGCTAATTAATGCAGTTATAGCCTATCTACGCAGAGTCTAGGTAGGTAAAGTCATAACCTACCTGTCGTCTAACGACTAGCTACGAGAATAACATCGTCCAGGCTCAAATTGCTTGAGAAGCTCCAAATTGAAAAAATACTATCAATAACATAATATACATGTCAAAACAAAATCAACGATACCCATAATGTTATAAACATAATCGGGTCAAAATATGGGTCACAAGCGGGCTCATGGGCCCACAACCCAAAATTAGAAATGAAAAACACCCATGTGTTTCCCTCATTCCTGGGAGAGCATGCTCCAAAATTGAACAAAAATGGACATCAATTGGGGCTCAAAAAATCCCACAAATCAAGAAATTAAAGAGGAGAAATTCATTGAAATCAACGGAAATTAACAAGAGAACTTACTGCTTCAAGAGGCCAAGAATGCACCAGGGGCGGTGAATAAATGGTGGAATTTGGAGCAAAAAATGAAAGAATTATCGAGGTTTGAAGATGGTGAGAAATGCAGGAAATTAGGTTACCAACAACTATTTAAGTTGGCTAGCTGAGGCACAGGGGCGACCCATGGATGAAGTGCGCAGGCACAGGGGCGCTGGCCTTGGCGCAGGGGCACTAGAATGGCTGAGGCATTTGGCACGCAAGGGCGCAGGGGCGCTGGCCTTGGCGCAGGGGCACTAGAATGGCTGAGGCATCTGGCATGCAAGGGCGCAGGCGCTGCCCAGGAGGCGCTCTGGTGCCACAACAACAACTAGCAATGCCAAGGGAAGATTTTCACACTTTGGGTCTCCGGGAACGCATTTGGGGTCCCGCGAACAAAAATAAGATGAGCTATTCAACTAGAAGTGGCATTCTAGATCCAATGGAATCGATGAAAATCCCATCGGAGGTCAATTTAACGAAAAGTAGGCCACACACCCAAAATCAACCTTTAGGCCAACAATTTCCAAAATGGAACCCAAGGGCCAAAATCAAGTCTGGAATCCTCGGGACTCGAACCAATGGTCCCTCTAGCCTGAACTCAACATTCCAGATCTAATAGCGCTGACGAACTTTCCATTTGAGGACATCTTATCCAAATGTCGAACAAAGTCAACCATACAAGCCCAACTGCCCTGAAAACATAAAACGAGAGAGAATTCCAAGGTGAATAACTCCCGAATCCTGACCAAAGGTGTAACTAGACCAAAGACCACGTTCCAGAACTAACGAAATTGTCAGAATTTGATTCCAAGCACGATTACTAGGAATGTTGACTGAAGTAAATAATTTCTAAAGTTTAAATCTCTAAAACAAGGAACGGCCATAAAGACCAAACAAATGGCTTGGGTACCAAACTATCGGTCAAAGTAAGTAATAAATAACTTGGGGCCACTACATGCAAGCTTTAACAATACAAAGAAGGAGAAAATGTGTAAATGACCAGAAGGGTCATTACATCATCCACTACTAAAATGACTTTCGTCCTTGAAAGTCAAGAGAGCAAGAAACAACAAGGACTAAGGAACTGCGGATAAAAAGCCCGTACTACTCTCTCAGACAACCCGGGTAGCCTCCTCGACTAGACAACACCCAACAGAACAAAACCAAAGAAAGCAACCAAGCCTTAACCTCACTCTAGCCCAGCTAGACTCCACAACTAAACTCCAAAACTCCAAAACTCCAAAGATCTGCCAACCCAAACTGAACCTCAAGAATATCCACCATAAGCACCAACATAACACCAAAACCCAAGAACCAAGGTGATCGGCATACAAAACCCAAATCCTCGATACCACAAAGTCCCCAACCAAATCTCTAACTTATGAACCCGCTGATTTGCAAAAACTATTTATTCTGACCTGAATCCTTGTGCACCATAACCACGAAGCTTCACCCAAGTCAAACACTCAAGCCACCCCAGAAACATCAACTGACATAACGGAGATCCATAGTTCCTGCTTATACTTCACCGCAAACAAAGTCACCCTTTTTTATTCAATCTCCTTCCAAGCCAAGCTATAGTATACTAGCCTTTGGCATCCAATATAACAACCCATAGACTATCATCGAATACTGGAGTTACTTGTCCCGTCTGACCATCAACCAATGAACAGGTGCTTTTTATAGGTACCAGAACTCAATTTAACCAACCATCGAAGATCAAATGAAATTCATACACCTGGGTTGGGAAAGGCATGTATGAACATTCTATGCCATAGAAGAAATTCCTTAATTGCCGATAAAACCACCCGCGCTGAACTGTTACAAGTCTGAATCAACTGCAAGTGAATGAACCAGGGCAACCTACCCAAAAGACCCAAACAAAAACCAAAGCCTCGGCAAAGGGTGTGGTAAGCCTACCACGAAGTCCATAGCCAACAATCAAGCTCCAAGCTCTAGAAGTACTACTACTACTCTAATTACTCAAACATCACTCAGATTTAAGATCACCTTACTAGTCTCAACTCAGAAAGAAGCCCGCAACGAATATCAAGTCCAAAAACCCTGTAGGCAAGGTAAAGGGTGTCTAAAGTCCAAAGTTGCCACTTAGCTATTGATAATGTCTTAACCTTCTAACTCACTTGCTGGCACAAACATCCAATCTGTTGTACCCATATACAAACCAATAATCCTGAAAGCATTCAATATACTGAACTTCATACCCACTCTAGTAGAGCCCAAGAAATGCTAGAATTGCATACAATAGATGACATCTTGGAGAACTAACTAATTCAAGCCTCTAGCTTTCGAAATCACCAAGGCGATCATCAACCTAAAAGTACTACCAGAATCTAATGTAGCCCTGCTGGCTTTAACCAGAATAACACGATCATATATAGCATACACCACTACTGATTCTCGAACCTTCACTGCTGAGTCTGTGCAACTAAGGTAGAAGGAACCTCATACTATTAAGAGCACATCTAAAATCTGGAATGTCCAGCCTAAACTAAGGTTAGCCAAGGACTGGGTGTCCAAGTCCAACAACTTTCCAAAAATGAAGTAAAGAATCCAAGTTGCCCGTACCCACTGCCTCTCAATAAATGGATGGTGTAACGAAAGAGAAACTCCTATGAACTGCCCAAAGTAGTCTACTATATCACAATTCTGAAAGCCAACTCTAGTTGGGAATTAATACCTCTGTCAAACTTTTGAGTAGATGATAAGTCAGTAATCTACCAACTTATTGAACCTATATACATGAATTATTGTTATGTTTTGAATATATTTAGAGGTTCTTATGGCATTTATTAATGTCAATGTAGGTACTTTTGATAGAAGATGAAAAACAAGGATATTGACCCAAAAGGAGCTCAAAAATTAGTTAAGTGTGAAGCGTTTGGAAAAGCTGAAGATTCTGACTGGAGATGCGGTGACCATGCAATATTCACAAGCCGAGGTGCAACCCACACCTCGTACGCATGAAGCTACAAAAGCCACTGAAGAATATTTTAAGAGGTGCGGTCGCTGTGCGATGTGCACATTCCGAGGTGCGAATTGCACCCCCTTCGCATGAAGCTCCCAAGTTAGCTCAGTCACTAGTCTAACTGACGGCAATGTGCGACGCACACATCACAATATGCGGATCGCACATCACGCTGCACACCTCCCGAAGGGAATTTTTGTCCTAACTTTTAGTGACGTTTTGGGAAACTATATAATGCCTATTTAGGCATAATTATATATAACTTTCTTCAGTCCACAATATTCTGAAGAGATTTTTGCTTTGAGACTAAGTTTTCACCTCCATTGAGAAGAGAGTCATTATATAATTCTCTTGGTTAACACTTGTGTGCTCAAATTAAATCTAGAACTTGAGATTGAGCTCTAATGGAAGAGAATTTGACTTACCCAATTGGTATCTCTTTCTCCCTTGCTATGATTGGCTAATTTTTCTTATCTAGGGGTGTGTTTATGATGGGTGCTTAACAAATGGGTGTGGGTGTTATTTATTCTTGCTTATAATTGCTTATTTGAAGTGGGTTTAGTAAGTTCACCAAGTTTTAATCTAAAATTTGTAGTTGCAAACATTAATTTTCATTTCTTGACTATGTGATTGCTTGAGAAAGGATTTTATGGTTTTGGATGTGAAATTACTAGTGGGAATTTGGGACTCCACTCAGATTTCAGGCTAGAGATAGCTCTTATTGACGGAATCACCCATTTAAGGTTCTAAGCTAGAGATAGTGTGACCTCCCCAAGCTTAGATTGGTTGTTTGTTGATCAAACCGATGATGCTCTAACCAAGATCATCGGATATAAGATTGTTCATCAAGAGATAAACAATTCTTATCCATAACCAATGCTACTTATGTCAATAAGTGAGAATAAGTATGAATTGATAATCACTCTATCCCATAATTGAAGCCCCATCAGATATGCATCCTTAGTCATCTAGTCAACTTTGTATACCCCCTTTCGTTTTACTGCTATTTAATTGAATTGCGATTGTAGTGACAACATCCCAATTCCCCCATCCTTTTACTTTCTATTTTGAGCATTTACTCTCGATTTGAGCTCAACTCAATACAATCTCTATTTAGCTACTCCAAGTCCCTTGGGTATGACCTCGACAATCGTTGGGATTATAAATTTGGTTTTGGTGCACGATCATCATGACCTCAAACTTGGGAATCACGATTTGAGCATCCATAAAAAATGGCGCTGTTACCGGGGACTTGAGTTGATAAATATTTTCTTTTATTGATTTGAAATCACTTTGAGAGTACTTGCTTCTTTTACTTTTGTTTATTTTGTATGGTTGACTGAACAAGATATCTATAAGTGAAGCTGATGACAATGAGAGCATTGACGGCTTCGATAATGCCAACGCGGCTGAGCCTGTGATGCAAGGGGGTATGGTGAAATCCGCCTACCCCCCACGGTGGGAGATGCAGTCTTTCACGTGATTAGAACCATGCTCCACTTAACCCAAATGAAGGGCCCATTTGGTGGAGCAGCCTATTAAGACATCACCCAACATATTCGGAATTTTGTGGAGATTTTCCAAGCATACATCATCCAAAATATCTCCCAAGAATTTATCCAATTGCGCCTATTCCCTTTTTCCTTGACTGGGGAAGCCACGGTGGGGTTGGAGGATTTTGCGGATGATTCCATCATCTCCTCAGACAAGTTGGTTGAGGCATTTATATCGAGGTTCTTTCCTCCATCTCGAATGATGCAGTTAAGAGACGAGATCACCAACTTTAGGCAACTCCCGGATGAGCCTCTTCATGAGGTTTGGCTAATATTCAAAAAGAAGCTTCTCTTATGTCTAATTCATGAGTTGTCAAATAATGTGCTACTACAAAGCTTCTATAGATCATTGAACTCTATGAATAAGTCAGTGGCTGATAATCTTAAAGGAGGTAATTTCATGGACTTGGACTTTCCCATTGCGTCGACTTTGTTAGAGCGAATGACAAAGACCAATCAAGATTGGCATACAAGAGAAGCAGATATGCAAACTTTGGGAGGACCCTCATCCATCTTAGATAATGAAATAAGGAAGAAGGATGAGGAGCGTGATGAGATAATGGCCAAAATGATTAGGAAAATTGATTTGATGTCCAAGCATGTGATGGGAGCTGGGGGTGCTAAGATAGTGAATGCCATAAGTACACCAGAAATCAAAGCTACTGATGATGATCTCATGAGTGTGGTTGATGGAAAGCTATGTTTTATGTCGGAGGGTTCTCATCCCGGGTATTATTGCCCAAGGGAGGAGAACCAAGGTTGGATTTGAGATAATGAAAAAGATAGAAATTGGTGAGATAGAGACAGGGATGGTGACCGCTTTAATCACCGGAGCTCTAATCCTTACATTCCGCTGAACAAGGCGGACTCTCTCTACAAATTGGTCACAAGTAACCTCACCCAATCCAAGTTGGATGACATGCTATCCTTGGTTCTCAAAAGGTGGACACAATAAATTCAAGAGTGAGTGAGCTAAAGAGTGAAGTTTCAACACTTCATCAAACTGTAAGCTCTCAATCAGCCTCGATCAAGCATCTTGAGGCCCAAATGAACCACCTCTCAAGCCAAATGAACCCAAGGATGAAAGGGACATTGCCTAGCGACACCATCACCAACCCAAAGAATAATTGATTGAGGTAGTATCATTGTGTCGCGACGTTAAATCAATCGCTAATTAGGAGGCAACCCAAGTTTCTTTATTTGTTTTTGGTTATCTTTTGTTGTTTTTGGTATTTTTGTAGGGAATGCATGGATGAGAAAATGAAAAAGGGAAAGCAGGGAAAAAAGGGGCCATGCGGTGGACTGTGCAGACCGTACAAGAAATTTGTAAATATCGCACAGCCTACCTAACTCAAATAAAAATGCCTAAAGGAAATTTGAAAAATTTGAGGTGACTTGCGCTTAGCCGTGCGGACCTCACAAGCCCAAGTACATGTCGCACCTCCATCGCATGGTAAAACATATGCCTGAGTAAACCAAGGGGAGAAAAAGGGGCATGTGCGATATGCCATGCGGTCCGCTCATTGTCTAGTGCGAAGCGCATATCGCAGTGCACAACCGGTAAGTTTGAAATTTAATTGACCGACCTGACCCGGAGATGACCCGGCCAATTTTTCTTCTTCTTTTGCTTTTAAAACCTCCTCTCTTCTCCTTTTTCACCATCTTTTCTCTCAAAATCCCAAAATTTTCTCCCAAAACTTTCTCCAAAACCCTCAAACCTCCCCAAAACTCTTCTTCTTCTCACATCCAACCATCTCCACCACTCCACCATCATCACCGCCGTCACTCTCCGAGAAGGTCTCATAGGTCACCATTTTTGAAGAACAAAAGTCTTCAATTGTAACTCCTCTCTTCATAATCTTCAATTGTTGAATTGCCATGTTGATTTTGCGTGAGATATAGAAAATTTGGGTCCCCAATTTTCAGTTGTATTGATGATATTGCTATATGTAAACTTGGTAGAACTTTAATTTTGTTAATGCATGTTGATTGTTAGTGATTTTTAGCCTTGAATGATGTGTTTGGGTGAAGTCTGAGTAACCCACTCGTGACTAACAAAGGATTTGGCCCAAGGATAGATTGGGTGATGTCATTCTTAAGGGCAAGTCATCGTTTGTCATGAGGTTTGGTTGAACATCGATTAGTAAGGCTAAAAGTTGTTGATTGTATGCCCAATATATTTATTGAAACTCTATTTGGGGGTGTGTGATCTTTTTGATGGGAGAGATTAATTATTGCTAAAAAAAATATAAAAAATTTTAGTACCAATTATTGCAAGTAGGGCTTTATATTCCCGATGATAGACAGGGTAACGTCCATCTTAAGGGAAATTGTTAAGTGATAACGCTCAAAGTACCACTCCAATTACGAAGCGTAAGCGATCGTTGTCAAATATAGAACCCAACAAAGGTTGGGGTCGATCCCACAGAGAATATGGTGAGAATTAAGTCGTTAGTGAATTAGTTGACTAATGGTCAATAGTTTCCGGTAAATAAAGGGGGGGGTTTGTGTAAACAATGTGTAAACAAAACGAACAATAATGTATGAGTGAAAATCAAGATGAGAGAGAACTAGGGACGTGTTCACCATGGCGTTGTAACAACTTTGATTCTAGGCTTAACCGGGTTGTTTCTATATGCGTGTCACGATGTGATTGAATTAATGGTATCATCTAAACGTTTCTCAACCAAATAGATGAATTTACTTTTCAATTCTCTCGAACTTGAAAAGGTGATCTTTTAGATTTCAATCCTAAACATCAAGTAGATTAATCTAGTTACAACATTAATCATAAGACGAGAGTTAGTAGTCTTGAATCCTCGTCGTTAATCAAGTTTCCCGGTTTTAATCTCTTTACTCAAGCAAATTAAACCTAGGCATGTTCTAATATTTGCAACCACTAGAAAACGTTAAGCATGAATGATTAACAACGTGACAATCATATATATTGAACCCGTCGCTACCCGGAATCTATATCGCTACTTTAGCCATGGCTCCCACAACCCTAGTTGTGGGAGGTTTAGTTAATCATGCTTGTAGAAGAATAGAGGAAAGTCATATTAATAATAAAGAAAGGATATCCTTAAAATATAGTGAAAACAATCTTCAATTATTCCAAGAACAAGAAAACAAAGATCCCAAGAACAAATCAAGAACACGTTTTCAAGACCAAGAAAACGTGTTTCTTGCTCTCAAATTCTCTCCTAAAACTATTGGGAGAACTATTGTAAAAATCTTGACATGTAAAATAAACCTAACATAGGGTATTTATAGGAGTCTAGGAAACAAATCCCAAAAACGCTCGAATTCTGCGTCGCCGACTGTCTCAACTTGACGGCCAGGCTGACGGACCGTCACTGGCTTGACGGACCGTCGCCTTGGCCGTCACCACTAGGCAGTGGTGCAGCTCAACTTGACGGTCACTGTGATGGACTGTCACCACCTTGACGGACCGTCACGGCGGTCGTCACCCCTAGGCAGTGGCCTGCAACCACTTGAAGGTCTCTGTGACGGACCGTCACATGTGTGACGGACCGTCACTCAGGCCGTCACTCTTATCTAGAATGTCTTTTTGCTCGTATTTCCTTCCGTTTCCGTGTTTGTCTCCATTTCCTACAAATGTAACCTAAAACCATCAAAAACAACGACGGTTGCTTGAAAACGTACGATTTTTCTTAGTTAAAAGGAGTCGAAAGTGTCGTAAAATGGCGGCACATCAACACCCTCAACTTAGACGTTAACTTTTCCTCAAGCAACATAACATAAAAGGAAAACAACATGACGACTCAACTAAGAAAACAAACTCGTGTCTCTAGCAACTCATGGTCATTCAACATCTTATTCAATTTTAATTCAAGCTCCCTCGTAGCACACAAATGTATGAAACACTAACTTGCATGGATCCAAACATGTCATTCCGATATGATAGAACATTCTATATACACACGCGCAGCTATCCTAACAATCAATAGACAATATAGAAATCTTGGTGCCCTCACCACAAAGAAATCCCAACAAGATTTTGGACTAGGTAAGCGCTCACACTCATAAACGATTTCGAATGCACATGCGATACCATAGGCTTGCCCTTACTATTCTATTTCAGTTCTTCAGAAAGACGCTCAGGATCACTACAGGACTTGTTTTGGCTTGTAATGAGGCTTCAGGTGCAGGTAGGATACATTTAGGGGTTAGTGACTAAGCCCTCCTTGGAACCACCGACGTCTTATTACCACATACTTTACTTTGTCCATCCTTATTCACCTTTTTATTTCCTTCTCTCTAGCTACAGGTGCGGCCTCTTTATTTTGACAATTCTTTTTATTACTTTTTCGATCTTTTTCATCACTTTTTTTTTTTTTCTTAGGCACACACCCTAATTTTTATTCTATTGACAACCAATCTTCTCCATCCTCTTTTTCTCATCATTCACCTCTATAGTAGCCACCCTCAACTTAGGCTGATTGTCTAAGTTGAGGTGCACAATGTCCACGGAAGGACCAGGGCCAAAACAGGGTTTACCTCTATAGTAGCCACCCTCAACCTAGGCTGATTGCCTGATTTGAGGTGCACGATGTCCAAGGAAGGACCAGGGCCAAAACAGGGATTCAAAGTTAAACAGGAACAGTGACAGGTTATTGCAAGAACAAGGTTAATTATGGCTCAAACAGGGATCAAAGGGATTATTTACATTTGGACGGTCTTATAGGTTAAGTGGACTGCACACAAAAAGGGCCTGTGATCCTTTCCTAAGCAACCAACTTCGAACTCAACAAAATAGACCGGGCAAGTTCTAGATGCATGCACAGAGTAAGAATTTATAACAATACGCTCACACACACTTTGCACCAAGAAACTATACCACTACCGACTATCAAGACAACAACTCGGCTTAAGCATACTTATTCCTATCATAATCACACAATGACATTCAAGGATCCAGACAGTCAATCGTTTCAACATAAGCTCAAAACCAGAAAATTTTTCAAGGGGGCTCCTTTTAGTCAAGAAAAACGCCATGATGCTTGCTATAGACACTAGAAAACAACTAAAAATTTAAACGACAACCTAAACATGCCGGTTCTACTAGATAGCACACCGAAGGGAAAAGAACTCGGCAACAAAAACCCTCGGTGGTGACTCACAGGTTTTCCAACAACCTCAACTTAGACTCATGCATTGTCCCCAATGCATACATGTGAAAACTAAAACTGTGAGAATAAGGAATACCTGTGAAGTCCATAGGACTCAGATTCTGACATGATGTTGGAGACCGCCAGGGTCTCCAAAGCAGGAGAATTCGATGGAGTGTGTGCACGCGACACCCTCATGTTGCGTTCCAGCTTTTTCTTTCATTGGCTCCACAGCTAGTCGTGACAACTTCTTCGCTCTTTCTTTGCAGATTCTCTTGCGGTGTTTTTGTTTCCTTGATCTATTTTCACCGCCTTTCTCTACATGTTTCTATTATCGCAGCATCCTTCTCACAACCGCTAGAGTCTCGACCAAACCCTTCTCCTCGAGATGCACATCCGCAGGAACTTCCTCAATAACATTGACGACCGCGACCACTCTCATGTCACTTGGTTGCTTCATCAATTTGGACACATCGAACTTGACCACTTCGTTGTTTAATCTGAAGGTCAGTTTGTTTCTTTCCATGTCAACCAATACTCTTGTCGTAGCTAACAATGGTCGTCCCAATATTATGGGAACTTCAAAATCCACTTTGCAATCCAAGATCACAAAGTCAGCGGGGAATATAAGCTTACCAACCTTGAATAGCACATCGGACAATATTCCCACTGGTCGCTTTACCGAACGGTCAGCCATCAACACTCTCATGGACGTTGGTTTAGGTGCTCCCAATCCCAATTGCTTGTAGACTGCTAGTGGCATCAAGTTGATGCTAGCACCAAGATCACATAAGGCTTTCCCGAAGTTGAGCTTCCCAATGGTGCAGGGAACAGTAAACGCGCCTGGGTCTTCCTTCTTTTCGACTAACGACCTTGAGGAAATAGCGCCGCAGTGGTGGCGGTTATCTTCTGGTTCGAAACTTACCGACCTCTTCTTTGTAATCAAGTCCTTCATGAACTTGGCATATCCGGGCATTTGTTCAAGCGCTTCCACCAATGGGATGTTTATTGATATCTGCTTGAGCATGGTCAGGAAATTCAGGAACTTACCATCTTCCGCTTTCTTCTTCAGGCATTGTGGGAACGGAGGCGGTGGTCGAGGCATCATAGTTGGAAGCTTTTCATCTTCCTTGCTTTTATCTGCGGGCTTTTCAGTAGTCTCCTCAACCTCCATGTCGTTGGCGCTATCACCCTTAACTTGAGTCTGAATTACCGGATGTGATTCCGATAATATTTTTCCGCTTCTTGTGGTGATCGCCATACAACTCGTGTCATTCCTCGAATGAGTAGTGTCGCTCGGCAAGGTACCTGTCTTCCTTTGGTTCAGAGATGCCGAGATTTGCCCCACTTGCTGCTCTAATTGCTTAATCGAGGTGGAATGCGCCTCTACTATTTGACTCATGGCCGATAACTCAGTCCTTATCTCCTTCACCCCAGAGTCAGTCGATTCTACCTTCAGCAGCATCTTCGCCATCATGTTCTCTAGCTTGGAAGTCCCTGCCTCGTTGCTAGCTTTATCCCGATTACAAGGTGGTACATATAACCCACTTCTATCAGTGTTATTCCTCCAGTTTCCTTGCTCGCTATCACTGTAACCAACTTTCTCATAGTAGTTGTCCTTCTGATAGGTCCGACCTTGGTTTCCTTGGCCATTAGCCTGGAAACCCCCCAAGTAATTCGCCTCCTCATCAGTTTCCAACTCTGCTGCTCTACCTTGGGAACCCACGGCTTTTACCTTCTCGATACCTCCTGAAAACAAGTGCTTTGTCAGTAGGTCCAACTGCATTTTCAGATGCGCCATGTCTTGGTCGCGCTCCTCCTCTTTTTTGCGCTGCTCAGCTGACATACCAACTGCATAAGTGCTAGCTGCTACCTCTGTATCCCGTGTATGCCAGGCCCTGTTGGTTTTGGTGAGCCTGTCCAAAGTAGTTGTGGCCTCAACAAAAGTGAGACCCATGAATGCACCACCTGCTGCGTTGTCTAACGTTGGCTTGGTAGCCGAATTCAGTGCCCTGTAGAACGTCTGCATCAAGAAGTTGTCGGTCAACTGATGGTTCGGGCATTGTGTCAGCTTCTTCTTGAACCGCAACCAAGTCTCATGTAAAGCTTCGTGGGGTTGTTGTCTGAAATTACTGATTTCATCCCTCAACTGTATCATCCTAGAGGGAGGAAAGAACCTTTCTAGGAAAGCTCCTTTCAACTCTCCCCAAGTTGTGATAGAGTCGGGGGTCAGCTCTGTCAACCACAATGCTTCCTCATCAGACAGAGACAATGGAAACAACCTGAGCCTGATTGCCGTCTGACTTACTCCAGGCAACTCGAACGACTTGCAGATGCCCATGAAATTCATCAGGTGCTGGTTTGGATCATCACCAGTGGCACAACGGAACACTCCTCTCAAGTTCAACATCTGGATCATCGTGCTAGTGATGTTGAACTTGGCTCCGGGCGCTAGCGGTGGAAGAGCAATGGCGCCCGTAGCGCCAACTCCATCCAAGTCGATATCCTCATCATTCAGTATAACATCGTCCTGCAGACCACCAACATTCAGATTTTGTTGGGCCTGCAGTTCTGCAGCGAGCCTTGCTGCTTCTTGTTGTGCGGCCATATTCCGCCTCAATGTTCTAGCAAGCTCGGGGTCGTAAGGTAATGTTGATTCACCCGAGCGTCGGGTACTTGGCATGCACAACTCTGTACCCTGTCAAAAACAAAAACAACAAATAAACGTATAAGCAGAAAAGTATGACTAAGAGTCAAATAAACACATCGGACTTAACAAACAACCGTATTCCCCGGCAAAGGCACCAAAATTTGATAAGGCTCAAAGTACCACTCCAATTACGAAGCGTAAGCGATCGTTGTAAAATATAGAACCCAACAAAGGTTGGGGTCGATCCCACAGAGAATATGGTGAGAATTAAGTCGTTAGTGAATTAGTTGACTAATGGTCAATAGTTTCCGGTAAATAAAGGGGGGGTTTTGTGTAAACAATGTGTAAACAAAATGAACAATAATGTATGAGAGAAAATCAAGATGAGAGAGAACTAGGGATGTGTTCACCATGGCGTTGTAACAACTTCGATTCTAGGCTTAACCGGGTTGTTTCTATATGCGTGTCACGATGTGATTGAATTAATGGTATCATCTAAACGTTTCTCAACCAAATAGACGAATTTACTTTTCAATTCTCTCGAACTTGAAAAGGTGTGCTTTTAGATTTCAATCCTAAACATCAAGTAGATTAATCTAGTTACAACATTAATCATAAGACGAGAGTTAGTAGTCTCGAATCCTCGTCGTTAATCAAGTTTCCCGGTTTAATCTCTTTACTCAAGCAAATTAAACCTAGGCATGTTCTAATGTTTGCAACCACTAGAAAATGTTAAGCATGAATGATTAACAACGTGACAATCATATATATTGAACCCGTCGCTACCCGGAATCTATATCGCTACTTTAGCCATGGCTCCCACAACCCTAGTTGTGGGAGGTTTAGTTAATCATGCTTGTAGAAGAATAGAGGAAAGTCATATTCATAATAAAGAAAGGAGATCCTTACAATATAGTGAAAACAATCTTCAATTATTCCAAGAATAAGAAAACAAAGATCCCAAGAACAAATCAAGAACACATTTTCAAGACCAAGAAAACGTGTTTCTTGCTCTCAAATTCTCTCCTTAAACTATTGGGAGAACTATTGTAAAAAGCTTGACATGTAAAATAAACCTAACATAGGGTATTTATAGAAGTCTAGGAAACAAATCCCAAAAATGCTCGGATTCTGCGTCGCCGACTGTCTCAACTTGACGGGCAGGCTGACGGACCGTCACTGGCTTGACGGACCGTCGCCTTGGCTGTCACCACTAGGCAGTGGTGCAGCTCAACTTGACGGTCAATGTGACGGACCGTCACCACCTTGACAGACCGTCACGGCGGCCGTCACCCCTAGGCAGTGGCCTGCCACCACTTGACGGTCTCTGTGACGGACCGTCACATATGTGACGGACCATCACTCAGGCCGTCACTCTTATCCAGAATGTCTTTTTGCTCGTATTTCCTTCCGTTTCCGTGTTTGTCTCCATTTCCTACAAATGTAACATAAAACCATCAAAAACGACGACGTTTGCTTGAATACGTACGATTGTTCTTAGTTAAAAGGAGTCGAAAGTGCCGTAAAATGGCGGCACATCATTAAGTTCCTTTCTTTCTTGTTTGTGTCAACAAAAAATAGGGAAATTCTGAGTTCTCGGAAGTTGTGGTCATGCTATCCCGTGCCCCCTTGTTATTGTTGATTGTGTTGTTGCGTGGTGCTGAGCGCCGAAGCACATCTTGCTCTAGGGATCATATGCGTAATGCACATGAATACAAGGAACCAAAAGTTTCAATTGTGATTTGGTGCACTTCGCATATGATGAATAGATCTTATTGTGCGAGTTGAACGAGGCATCACACCAAGTTGAAAAGAAAAAAAGCAGGTCACTGATCTGAGGGGCGACACCTGGTGCGACACACACTTTTGATGGTATGAATCACACCAGCTTCGCACCTCGATAGAAAATCCCTGAAGGTTTCTATTTTCTTGTGCGATGACACATGAGACACGCACTCTTTCTGGCGCATTTTGCATGTGGTCCGCACAAGCCAACAGTCACCTACTTTGTTTTTCCAATTCGTTTCATTCCATCCTATGTAGTTGCTAACTTTTTTTTAGGTTTTGTTTTTGTTTTTGGCTCACAATCGCTGTATGCAGAACATGTCTTCTAGTAGGAGGAACACAGGAGGCCAACCTAGGCAGATGACTACAGCAGAAGAATTAAAGCTTCTCTTTGGGGTGGAAGACATGAAGGCTATCTATAAGCGAGACAAAAATAGGACATTCAATGAGGAACAAATTTTTTACTTGGGAGAAGTCGGAGATGAGCTACCCAACATGCACCGGTAGTTTACTGAAAGAGAGTAGCACCGCTTTAAGGACATACTCGGAGGGTACTATGAGGAGGTTGTGCGGGAATTATTTGCGGCTTATCAGGCCACATAGGACTCCAAAGGATACAAAGTGCCCGTAGAGAAATTCCCTAACCTGGATTCAGTCATAGTCAGAGGTAAGAAAGTTAACATCACTCCAGCTGCTATCAACGCCATCTATTGGGGACACCCAATAGATCATACACCCTCCCTCATGGCTATATTAACAGCTGAAGTGAAACATTATCGTGCAACGACTCCTATCTTTGACCCTCCAACACTCCTCTAGGCCACTCTAAGAGGTGATATCCTAAGAAGAACTCTATATTTTGAAGCCCGTCTATGGTATGATCTAGTCCGTATGCGATTCCTTCGCTCCCAAAATGACAAGAAGATAACTCAAGAGGGCGCCATTCTAGTTGCTGCCATCATGACAGGGTAGCATGTGAATTTTGGGGAAATTGCAACCCTGGTTATCTGGAGAAAAGCCCGCAGGGGTAACGATGCATTCCTCTTCCCTGTGTTGATTAGCAAGTTGTGTTCCAAGCAGGGATTCCATACTTTAGCTGCGACAAAGTCACTTACATTGTTGGGGTGATTGATCTTGATAAGAAAACAGACAGGGATGCCCTTCAATTTAAGAGGCAAAGGACTAAGGCATCAGTGGAAGCTACGAGTTATGATCTTAATGCTAGAGTGGATACTTTATACCCCTCCCGGGCTATTTCTGAGGCACGTACACATGCCCCAGCACCCTGTATGACCAAAATTAGCCTTCAGTACATGGTTGACAAAACTAATAGCCATGAGAAGCACCTTCTTGAACTAGCTACTAAGCTACCTGGTATGATAAACAGGGCTATTAAAGAGAAAGCACAAGGGGTACTGGATAGCTTGAACTCACTATGCAAGAGGGTCGATGTCATCGAGGGGTCAATCACTACAATGCGGGAGGATGTTCACAAGGGAAAAGGTAAAGCTCCAGTGGTAGAAGTAGATATGACCACTTTGCCTCCACCTCATTCCATTCCCGGACCCTTGGATGACCTGTTTGTAGCTTATGCAGATAAGGATGATGTGTGGCCTGGTGGTATGGATCATGAGTTGGATGATGATGAGAACCCTGACTTCAGCCGGGTTCTTCGTGACTCCACACTTTCTGTGCACTTCTGAAAGGGTGGTGCTAGCCTAAGTGGAAGAGCTTTTGCTGCACGATCATAAATTTGCTTTTGCTGCACGATCGTCGTGACCTCCAACTTGGGGAGCACGATTTGAGCGATCATCAGTAGACCCATACACTACCGATGAACACTTATAGGAACCAGAGCCAACTAAGCTCTGTATATACCAACTGCTCAATCCATAGATGCTACTGAAACATGGATCCTCCAAAGAATATGACAAGGGAACCCCAGTCAATGCAACGAGCTCCTGAATATAGTATTGAAAATGAGCACTGCCTCAATTTCATTCTAGAAGAAAATCTGACCTCAAACCAATCGAAGGAAAAGTCTCTGCAATCTGTAGTCGGTTGAATCATGTCATCAACACACAAACCCAAGCAACTCTCAGCCAGCACATCGATCAGCTGTTAGAACACATACATCCACATACGGAGTCATCACCCTTTTTTGCAAACCAAACAAAACCATTTCTTAGGATACGCTGAACCTTAAAAATTCTTTCTCAAATGAAACTTGGAGCTACTCTTTTAGCTCTTACAACTCTTACCGGCAACACTTGATTCGATGAAATAAGGGTAGGCCGAATACCTAACTTAACAAAAATACTATAGTCACAATCTAACCACAATGCCACAATTCAATAGTCAAAGCTCAGTCACGATGCTACAATCAACACTTAACCAAATAGATAAAGCCAGAACCTGAATACAATGCCATAATCAAGAACTTGACTAGAAAACTATGATCAAAACTCATCCTAGCAGGGACTGGTAAAAACAATAGAAAACATCTCATACCGGGCTTGAGGCAGAAGGAAGCAAGGAAACTACTCCAACCTACTAATCTCCTAAACCAACCGAACAAGAGGATTGACTCTAATTTCTTGAGGACACAAAACCAACCAATGCTTACTAGCATAACCAACACCACGCGACTTTAGGGCCTCTAACTCTGGAATTACCACCAATATCATATCGAACCAACACAAAGACTTCTAGATGACGCTAGATAATGGCCTAGGCAACAACCATCTAGGACCACCAGAAAAGGAAGATTCAAGCCAAGTCTAGAACCACAACCAACTGGAAATGAGCTTAACAAGACCTAACTATGAGCTAAAACTTTGGAAAAACACCTCTAAGGATAACTCACCCCATCCACTACTAAAAAGAAATGATCTACCAAGAAACACATAAATAGAACTACAAACTCAAACAGTAAAATAACTAAACAAATAAAATAGGAAGACACATAAGAGAATACATGAAAAGGGGAGAATCACAATGCGAGGAATGCTATCACTAGCCAAAATAAACATAGTCATACTTAGAGCAATAATATCGGTAACCTCTACCTCTGGCCCATCAACAAGGGCATAGAACTGATAATGTCTACCACTGGACTGAGTGGTCAAAGCTGAAGGCTCAACCATCCCTCACTGGGGGCAATCTCTAGAAAAGTGACAAATCACCTCACAATCATAACAACCGTGTCGACTGGGATGTGCTATCATGGGACAATCCATAACACAGTGGCCACACTTGCCGCACTGAAAATAATTCCCACTGAATGATGTCCGATGGGAGGGTGTCACTAAACTTGACCGGCCACCATGACTTACACACCCTGAATACAAACATTGAAGATCCTGATCTATACCAAGTCTACTCTACTCAACATGACCTACACAACCACCCTCTGGAACTTGCGGAGAAACAGAAATTGGTCTGCTAGACAAGAAGCAACGAGACTGAGATCTAGCGGAGAATTCCCTACCTGGAGTCTAAGAACCTCGAGACAATGATGATTTTTGCTACTACCACCATATACCTCATTACATAAACGCTCAACATCCCAAGCATGATCAACTACCTAAAGAAAGGTCATCCCAACTGTAACTAGGTGCTCGGTCGCCAAATAGAGCAGTGCAATCAAACCTCCCACAAAACTCTGAACCCTCTCAAAATTTGTTGGCACAACCCTAGCAATATGCTTAACTATCTCATGAAACCTTGCCTCATACTCTAATACCGACATAATACCCTGTTGAAGAACTAGAAGCTCAACCCAACTTAAGCACTACTCAAAGAATCGGGTACTGAAATACCCGACAGAGGTCTCAAAGTCCTAACCATGTTACCCTGAAGAATTGGGGTATTGTGAAACCCTACCAGAGGTTGGGCTTACCCCACACCCTATATTTGATGCGGCAAAATCTCACCCTGAAATCCTGGCACTGATGAAAGCACATAAGTAGCAGGCATAAAAGCCTCGACAACACACGCGGTTGCACTCGTCTTAGTAATCTAAGAAGGAATGAAAAAATCAAAATATAGAAGTCAATAGAGCCAGTAATGCACGATAAGAGGACAAGAAGATGGAATTTTTCCTAACAATGCCATGTAGCCTCCCGCAGATAGGATACAGACATTAGCGTACCGATCCACGAGACTCTACTTAGACACTTGCTTTTATACCATGACACCGGTGAACCTAGAGCTCTAATACAAACATATCACTAACTGATTTCTCAAGTCATGATGGCACCTAAAACCCCCCAGTAGGAAAACCAATTCCCGTAGCCCGAAATGATTAGTAATACACTACTATCTTATCAATACACCTGATAAGATAAAATCAGCAGAAGTAGAATAAGAATAAACACAAAACAGAAGAAAATAACCCGATCATATATATATACAAGTAGCCTTCATGACATGGCTGACAAAACTCATAGCCATGAGAAGAATCATTCTGAACTAGCTACTAAGCTACCTGTTATGATAAATAGGGCTATTAAAGAGAAAGTACAAGGGGTACTGGATAGCCTGAACTCACTATGAAAGAGGTTCAATATCATTGAGGGGTCAATTACTACACTTCAGGAGGATGTTCGCAAGGGCATAGGTAATGCTCCAGTGGTAGAAGTAGATCTGACTACTTTGCCTCCACCTCATTCCATTCCCGGACCCTTGGATGACCTGTTTGTAGCCTATGTGGATAAGGATGATGTGCAGCCTGGTGGTGAGTATCATGAGTTGGATGATGATGAGAACCCTGACTTCCAGCGAGTTTTTCGTGACTCCACACTTTTTGTGCACTTCTGAAAGGGTGGTGCTAGCCCAAGTGGAAGAGCCTCAGATGAGGAAACAATTGCAGATGATGATGAGGCCTAGTCCTCAAGGAAATTTCACCTTCATCCCCATATTGATTTGTTAGCATTGAGGGCAATGCTCCTTTTGTGGGGAGGTGGTAGCTTTACTTGCTTCTTGCTTTTTGGTGCCCGTGAGTGGGCTTGAGATATTTTATTGCCCTTATCAGGCCTTGTTGACATTTTGCTAGATTTTATTTGGACCTTGTCGGGCATATTTGGATGATTGTGATGTTTATTTCCCTTGCCAGGGCTTTAGATTATGTTTCATTTTTACTTTGAGCTTATTTGTTCCCTTGTCGGGCTTGATTTTTGTTGATTGTGTGCCGGGTTGGTCTTACATGCCCCATTGTCTTACTACCCATGCTTTGCAAATGCGCTAAAGTCCTATGCCGAGGCTTATTGTTAAATAAATCATGAGTGCACAATTCGGATGTCGCTTTGTTAATAGTATTTTAGAAATAAACTCCGAGGGTTTTTTTAATACCACGGTTCTTTCCCAAGGAGAAAAAGTTTTAATCATTTTCTTTTGCTTTTCTTTTGGTTTTGTGTGTCAAATCGGGCTGGTGTTTCCCTATGATAGATTGAGAGGCAACCTTCTAAAGGTAAAATGCCAAGTTTTAGCTCAGAATTGAGTCCATAGTTGCTTGTCTCGAAATGGGCCCACCAAAAAATTTCTCTTGGAAATTTATTTTGAAAATTAAAGGAAAAAGGGAAATGAATTTTTGAGGAAAAACATTCTCTTGTCATGAATTTCACACTGTTGCTTTGACTTGATTGACTAACAAACGTGTGTGTAATGAACTCGGAATAGCTTGTCAAAAAATCATTTGCCCCAATTGATTGTGAGACTAATGAAAGAGGTCTTGTGGCATGATGCCTTGTGTGGTGAGTCTTTACCTTGATTCTTGTGCATAAGTGTCATCTAGAATTCGCCCTGAATATGATTCAAGGAAAAATTATAGGTCCTTCTTGATAGACACTTCCCCCAAATGACATCCCATGACATCAAATCCTAGTGAACCCCTTTGAGCTTGTGACAGTTCTTTTGCACCTTGTTAACACCTTGACCTTTTTGAAACCTATATGTTGGCACCCATCCTCCCTAATAGCTTGAAAATGAAATGTAGGCTAAAGGACTATGTTTGGGGGGGAAACAAAAGATAACATGGGCAAATGCCTAAGTTTGGGGGTGCATGTGATCAAATAAGAAGAAGAAAAGAAATGCACTTTAAGTGCAAGGTAGCACCATAATTTCGAATTGAAAATTGCTCCAAAATATCAATCCAATGAGCAAATTGAAATGCAAAAATAGATGCTACCAAGTGAAGGTGGTATAAAGACTCTGAATGATCATGAGTAAAAAGGATAAATCTTGGATTGTGTGAGGGAGAAATAAGGTGAAGTTGAAATTGGAAAATGTGAGTGGTTTTCGAAATGAGAACAAAGAGAATTAGGGAGGTGTAGTCACTTGAACCAAATGATATCCTCACCTTAGCCCTAGCCAATATCGTAACCCGCAAGTCCTTGGTGATTCTGAGCTTGGCTACCCTACATTAATGGAGATATACATGAAGGGCAAGCCTATGGTTCGACGCGTATGCACTTGAACTTCCTTGAGAGAGTGAGAGTCTTCTTGATACTCCTATAATCCCGTGTTTTGTGAATTGAATGATTGTGAGCGGGATTGTCTCTTCTAGTGAGTGGCATCATGCACTCGAATTGAAACATAGAGTCTCTATTTCAATTGAGGGGAATGAATGAGACAAGTTGTGTGGCGAATCTCGAAG
Source organism: Jaltomata sinuosa (assembly GCA_003996215.1). Taxonomy (NCBI): domain Eukaryota; kingdom Viridiplantae; phylum Streptophyta; class Magnoliopsida; order Solanales; family Solanaceae; genus Jaltomata; species Jaltomata sinuosa. The sequence continues at coordinate 1,914,228 of QJPP01000018.1, forward strand.
CAAACCTTAACGGTCTATGCCAATGACTTGAGAAGCTTAAATGTCTTGTTTTGAATGACAAAATTCCCTTGGTTTTGAATGAGAAATGATGTCCTTTTGGAAAAAGTTTTGAAATGATCAATTGACTTGAATTTGTGGTGGTTCAAATTGAGATGAGCATAGTAGTTGGGTCGTTTGTTTGAGTCTTTCACTTATTCTTTTTCTTAATTTTTTGTGTAGAGTAATCTTTTGTGCCTTGATTGAGCCTAGAGCATAATTCATTCCTTGTCTTGTGAATGTCTTGCTTTAGGACAAGAAATAGTAATGTCTTGCTTTAGGACAAGAAATAGTACATGTTTGGGGGTTTGATAAGTCTGTATTCTACGAACTTATTGAACCTATATCCATGAATTATTACTCTATTTTGAATAGATTTAGAGGTTATTATGGCCTTTATTGATGTCTATGCAGTTAATTTTGATAGAAGATGAAAAACAAGGTTATGAACCCAAAAAGAGCTCAAAAAGGAGTTCAGTGTGAAGCTATTGGAAAAGCTCAAGATTCTGACTAGAGATGCGGTGACCGTGCGACACGCACAAGACGAGGTGCGAACTGCACCTCCTCCACATGAAGCTACAAAATCCACTGAAGAATCTCTTAAGGGGTGCGGTCTTTGTGAGACGTACACATTCTAAGGTACGAACTATACCCCCTTCGCATAAAGCTCCAAAGTTAGCTGAGTCACTAGTCCAACTGAAGGCAGTGTGCGACGCGTACATCATAACGTACGAACCGCACACCTCTTGAAGGGCATTTTTGTCCTAACTTTTAGTGACATTTTGGAAAACTATAAAAGGCTTATTTAGGCACAATTGTAAATAACTTTCTTTAGTTGTGAATATTCTGAAGAGATTTTTGATTGGAGACTACGTTTTCACCTCCATTGAGAAGAGGGTTTCAATCTAATTCTCTTGGTTGACACTTGTGTGCTCAAATTGAATCTAGAACTTGAGATTAAGCTCTAATGGAATACATTTTGATCTACCCAGTTGGTATCTCTTGCTCTCTTGCTATGATTGGCTAATTTCTCTTGTATAGGGGTGTGTTGATGATGGGTGCTTAACAAAAGGGTATGCGTGTTATTTATTCTTGCTTTTACTTGCTTATTTGACATGGGTCTAGTAATTTCACCAAGTTTTAATCCTAAAATTTGTGGTTGCAAACATTAATTTTCATTACTTGACTATGTGATTGCTTGAGAAAGGATTTCATGGTTTCAGATGTGAAATTACTAGTGGGAACTTGGGATTCCACTCAGATTTGAGGCTAGAGATAGCTCTTATCGACGGAATCACCCATTTAAGGGTCTAAGGTAAAGACAGTGTGACCTCCCCAATCCTAGATTGGTTATTTGTTGATCAAACCGATGATGCTCTAATCGATATCATTAGATATAAGATTGTTGATAGAGAGAGAAATAATTCTTACCCATGACCAATGCTACTTATGTTAATAAGCGAGAATAAGTATGAATTGATAATCACTCTATCCCATAATTTAAGCCCCATCGGATATGCATCCTTAGTCGTCTAGTCTACTTGGTATACCTGCTTTCTTTTTACTGGTGTTTAATTGAATTGCGATTGTAGTGAAAACATCCCAATTCCCCCATCCTTTTACTTTCTATTTTGAGCATTTACTCTCGATTTAAGCTAAACTCAATACAATCTCTATTTAGCTACTCCAAGTCCCTTGGGTACTGATAAGTTGGTATTCTACCTACTTATTTAGCTTTTAATCTTATACCTTTGCTAGTATAAAGTGGATGACATGAATTTCTTCTATTTTACAGGTTTATGTGCTTTAGAAGTGTTCGAGAAAGATTGGAGTGAAAACAAATCAAAATGGAGCTAAAAGGAACTGCTGATCACTGGCACAATATTGCTCACCGCGATTGCGAGAGTTGAGCCACGCAACCATGATGAACAAGGATAGAGCTAAACTCACGCGGCCGCAAAGTGAATCCATGCGAATGCATGAAGGAGAAAGTCAAATCTACGCAACCGCGAGGTTGAGGATACGCGACCGCGTGGAAGGAAATTTCAGAACCTCACGATCGCAAAGGTCACGCACGCGATCGCGATGAAGGTTTCATCAGCTGTGGGGAAGATTTGGAAATTCCCATTTTTGGAAATCCCAATTTACATAAAACTCTTCCCAGCCAATTGGGAACACATCTTTGGCTAATCCTTGGAACTTTTGGCAAGCTTGGAGAGCAAGTTCATCAACCAACACCATAAGAATGAAGATTTGGATGCTCTTTACTGTAAAATCTTTAGTATCCATTTTTCTACTCTTGTTCTTAATTGCTATTTTGTTGGTGTGTTTGTTGACTTAAGATTTGGGTTTGTATTAGAGATAATACTTATTGGGTTATTGAATTCATATATAAATTTTGGTCTTGTTTGATTATTTGGGTCTATTGAATTCTCCATTGCTTGAATTTATAGTCAATGGTTGCAAACATTGACTTAGCTTTCTAATTTTGGTCTTTGCTCGAGAGAGAAATTCTCAAATTCGGGAAGATTCACTAGTGGGTACTTGGGAATCCATCTAAATTGGAGGCTAGGAATAGCTCTAATCACAGGAATCTCCCATTTAAGGGTCCGAACTAGGAATAGGATGACCTCTCCAAGTTAGTTGGCTGGTTTATTGCTTACTCGTGTTAGTTCGAGAGAAAACACACGAGATATATGCTTGATTGGTTGAGAAATAGTTAGGCATACCTTTATCCAAGACTACCTAGGTGTCAACCGGATGCAAGTCTTGTAAACTGAATTCCTACTCTCAATTCGCCCTTGTTATCCTTGCTTGGTGAAAGCAAGGTGAAAGCCATTGATCACTCTATCTTTTATTTGGTTTTCTTTATCTTTTAGTTTTAGTCTAAAACCCCCCTTATTAATATCTTTTCCCTTTATGTTATTTGAACTTCAATAAGTTGCTTGGGCTCTTTAATAGCTCGATCGCGACTACATTGTTCCCTTGTGTACTACCCCGACACTCATTGGAAATTATAAAAAAAAATTTCACAATGCGATCGTTGTGACCTCCTAGTTGAAGAGCATGATTTGCGCGTTATCATGTATAACCCCGACACTCATTGGGATTATAAATTTGCTTTTGTTGCACGATCGCCGTGACCTCCAACTTGGGGAGCACGATTTGAGCATTCATCAGTAGACCAATACACTATCGATGAACACTTATAGGTACCAGAGCCAACTAAGCTTTGTATATACCAACTGTTCAATCCATAGATGCTACTGAAACATGGATCCTCCAAAGAATATGACAAGGGAACCCCAGTCAATGCAACGAGCTCCTGAATGTAGTAATGAAAATGAGCACTGCCTCGATCTCATTCTAGAATAAACTCTAACCTCGAATCAATCGAAGGAAAAGTCTCTGCAATCTGTAGTCGGTTGAATCACGTCATCAACACACAAACCCAAGCAACTATCATCCATCACATCGATCAGCTGTTAGAACACACACATCCACACACAGAGTCATCACCCTCATTTGCAAACCAAACGAAACCATTTCTTAGGATACGCTGAACCTTAAAAATTCTTTCTCAAATGAAACCTGGAGCTACTCTTTTAGCTCTTACAACTCTTACCGGCAACACTTAATTCGATGAAATAAGGGTAGGCCGAATACCTAACTTAACCAAAATGCTATATTCACAATCTAACCGCAATGCCACAATTCAATAGTCAAAGCTCATTCACGATGCTACAATCAACACTTAACCAAATAAATAAAGCCAAAACCTGAATAAAATGCCATAATCAAGAACTTGACCAGAAAACTATGATCAAAACTCATCCTAGCAGGGACTGGGAAAAACAAGCGAGAACATATCATATCGGGCTTGAAGCAGAAGGAAGCAAGGAAAATACTCCAACCTACTAATCTCCTAAACCAACCGAACAAGAGGATTGACTCTAATTTCTTGAGGACACAAAACCAACCAATGCTTACTAGCATAACCAACACCACGCGACTTAAAATAGGGCCTCAAACTCTGGAATTACCACCAATATCATATCGAACCAACACAAAGACTTCTAGATGACGCTAGATAATGGCCTAGGCAACAACCATCTAGGACCACTAGAAAAGGAAGAATCAAGCTAAGTCTAGAACCACAACCAACTGGAAATGAGCTTAACAAGACCTACCTATGAGCTAAAACTTTGGAAAAACACCTCTAAGGATAACTCACCCCATCCACTACTAAAAAGAAATGATCTACCAAAAAACACATAAATAGAACTACAAACTCAAACAGTAAAATAACTAAACAAATAAAATAGGAAGACACATAAGCGAATACATGAAAAGGGGAGAATCACAATGCGAGGAATGCTATCACTAGCCAAAATAAATAGAGTCATACTTAGAGCAACAATATCGGTAACCTCCACCTCTAGCCCATCAAAAAGGGCATCGAACTGATAATGTATACCACTGGACTGAGTAGTGGAAGCTGAAGGCTCAACCATCCCTCACCGGGGGAAATCTCTAGAAAAGTGACCAATCAGCTCACAATCATAACAACCATGTCGACTGGGATGTGCTATCATGGGACAATCCCTAACACAGTGGCCACACTTGCCGCATTAAAAATAATCCCCACTGAATGATGTCTGATGGGAGGGTGTCACTAAACTTGATCGGCCACCACGACTTAAATACCGTGAATACAAACATTGAAGATCCTTACCTATACCATATCTACTCTGCTCAATATGACCTACACAACCACCCTCTGGAACCAGCGGAGAAACATAAACTGGTCTGCTAGACAAGAAGCAACGGGACTGAGATCTAGTGGAGAATTTCCTACCTTGAGTCTGAGAACCTCGAGAACTATCCTGACAATGACACTTTTTGCTACTACCACGATATGCCTCATGAAGTAAACCCTCAACAGCCCAAGAATGATCAACTACTTGAAGAAAGGTCATCCCAATTGTAACTAGGTGCTCGGTCGCCAAATAGAGCGGTGGAATCAAACCTCCCACAAAACACTGAACCCTCTCAAACTCTGTAGGCACATCCCTAGCAATATGCTTAACTATCTCATGAAACCTTGCCTCATACTCTAACACCAACATACTACCCTGTTGAAGAACTGGAAGCTCAACCTAACTGAAGCACTGCTCAAAGAACCGGGTACTGAAACACCCGGCGGAGGTCTCGAAGTCCTAACCATGTTGCCCTAAAGAATTTGGGTATCATGAAACCCTACCAGAGGTTGGGCTTATCCTACACCCTATATATGATGTGGCAAAATCTCACCCTGAAATCTTGGCGCTGACAAAAGCACTGAAGCATCAGGCATAAAAGCCTCGATATCACACGCTGTCGCACTCATCTTAGTAATCTGAGAAGGAATGAAAAAATAAAAATATAGAATTCAATAGAGCCAGGAACGCACGATAAGAGGACAAGAAGATGGAACTTTTCCTAATAATGCCATGTCGCCTCCCGCAGATAGGATATGGATGTTAGCGTACCAATCCGCGAGACTCTACTTAGACACTTGCTTTTATACCACGACACCGGTGAACTTAGAGATCTGATACCAACGTGTCACTAACCAATTTCTCAAGTCATGATGGCACCTAAAACCCCTCAGTAGGCAAACCAATTCACGTAGCCCAAAATGATTAGTAATGCGCTACTACCTAATCAATACACCTGATATGATAAAATAAGCAGAAGCAGAATAAGAATAAACACAATACAGAAGCAAATAACCCGATCATATATATATACAAGGAAACTACACCAACCCCAAGACTTGGTATCCATACTACATGAGTTTCTAATTAGAATTCACGTGGAAGATCTAACAAAATAGACTACACAACTATCTCTGAATACACATAGAGTAATAGTACAAAAGATGAGATGCGGTCAAGCCCCGGTCGTTAGGCGCTCACCCTAGTCTCGAATATCCAGAAGCTGCACGAGTCTCCATGTGGTAAACAATGAAAACTCATACTAATATCTGCACCAAAAAGATACCGAGGTGTAGTATGAGCACCAATTGCTAAGCAATGGGTACCCAGTAGGCATCATTGGCTGACTGAGCGCATATAAAATATAAAAATAGGAATATAGGAGAATACAAGGAAGTAGTCATAAAAACAAAGAGGGAGCACAAGGAAACTAGCATGTTGAGAAGACAACAAGAATACATACAGACTATGCTAGCCACATAAGATATACATACACAAAAACATAGGTGAAAGGAAGAGGAACACACCTAGGATCCTTGCAACAACAGTATATATATAGAGAGAGTTTAAGAAAAAAGGGTAGGGTATCGGTAACTTCATTAAAAACGGGAACAAGGGAAGCAAGCCAATATATTCAAATAGGATGCAATACGAACAAAGTCATGCTAAAAACCCAACAACTAGATAAGCATAGAAAGAATCAACGCACAAGTGCAACCCTAAGTTGGAATAACTAAACCACAAAGTACCGAGATTCGCTAATCAAAAACTAAGATAAGAATAGAATTTGATACCCCACAACCGCTCAGAAGACTACACAAATAGCACCTCAGCAATCTAAGTCCCACTAGCCTCTCAATAATCTCAGTCCAAAAGCCAAAGCCTCAACATGCTAATTAATAAGAACTAATCCAACCAGTACCAAAGGTCATAACAACCTCTTATAACACGAAAGAAGTAATATAATCTACCTACTGTCCCAACGGTCTCTTATACAACCAAGGAACATAATAAAGTGAAAACAAACCCTCCGGCTGCCCATACAACTGGAGCGTACACTGAGCATACAACAAACAACGGTGGAATCAAAATACAATATACATGATGATGATATGATGAAACTGGTGTGGTAGTAACCCGTATGTTCCCCCATGGTACCCCAAAGGACCAATAGAGGTAGGACCTATGGAAGGACTCTGCCCGTGTACCTCTACTCCACCATACACCCCTTCTCCTGGCACGCACATCGGCCCATAGCCAGTTGCCTAGGAATGATAGGGTCCATGAAGGTCTACTCATAGACCACATAAAACACCCGTGAATCTCAAAGTACTATTGTCTAGAGTGTGATTGCACATAGATAAATAATCAAAGTATCATAAAATATGCCCGAAATCAAACCAGTTGTAAATCAGTAGTCAAATCTCAATAACCCTCATAAAGGGTTCCTGATAACACTCAAACGTACTCTCCAAAGATGGAGGTAATGGTAATTGTCAAGCAAAACACATTTATAAGTACACATTAGGTTTTGAGGTCGTACCTACAGAGACTTGGCAATAGCACAATAATCATTGTATTGAAATGACTTCACTAAACGAATAAATGCTCGACAACAGGAAAAAATAAAGGATTGGGGGAATTGAGATTCTGTCACAACAATCTCAATTCGTAACAAAGAAATAAAGTAAAATAGGTGTACCAAGTTGAATAAATGACTAGGGATGTGTATCCAATGAGGCTCTAATATGGGATAGGGTAATTGCTTATTCATGCTTATTCTCCATCATTGACATACGTAGCCTTGGTCATGGGTATATATTGTTTATCTCTAGATCAACAACCATATATCCGACAATCTCGGTTAAAGCACTATCAGTTTAACAACAAACAACCAAGATCAAGCTTAGGGAGGTCATATTATCTCTAGCTTGGACCATTAAATGGGTGATTCCTTCGATATGAGCTATCTCTAGCCTCAATCTAGGTGGAAGCCCAAGTTCCCACTAGAAATTTCACATCAAAAACTATGAAATTCTCTCTCAAGAAACAACATAGCCAAGTAAGGAAAATCAATGTTTGCAACCACCAATTTTAGGATTAAAATTTGGTGAAACTACTAGAGCCATGTCGAATAAGCAATTATAAGCAGGAATTAGCAACACCCCTACCCATTTGTCAAGCACCCATTATCAACGCATACCTAGACAAATAAAATTAGCCACTCATACTAAGATAAAGAGATATAAAAATTGGGTAAGTCAAATTCCTCTTTGTTCAGGTGTAATCTCAAGTTCTAAGCTCAGTTTTTGTACACAAATGGTTAATCAAGATTTGGAAGAGAGAATGGATTGAAACCCTCTTCTTCTTGGAGAAGAAAACTTGTTCACAAAGCTAAATTACTTGGAAATTAACTTTTTATAATTTCCCAAAATGTCACTAATTTTCTGGACAAAATTGCCTTTTGGGTGGTGTATCATGTGATGTGCAGTTCGTATGTCATGATGTGAAAGTCACACGCCATCTTCAGTTGGACCAATGACTTCAGAATGTTTGGAGGCCTCGTGCGAAGGAGGTACAGTCCACACCATGAGTTGTGCACGTCGCACAGCGACTGCACCCCTTATCAGATTCTTCAATGAATTTTATGGTTCCATGTGGTGTAGTGCATTCCACACCACAACTGTTGCATGTGGCACGAGCACCGCATCTCGGGTCAGAATGTTCATCTTTTCCGATCACTTCACACTTCACTCCTTTTAAGCTCTTTTTGGGTCCATTTATTTGTTTTCCATTTTTGATCACAAGTACCTGCATAGACATCAATAAAGGTCATAAGAACCTCTAAATATATTTAAGACATAGCAATAATTCATGGACAAAGCCTCAATAAGTTAGTATATTACCAACTTATCAAACCCCCAAACGTGAACTATTGCTTGTCCTCAAGCAAGATACTCACAAGGCAAGAAATGAATTATGCTCTAGCCCTAATCAAGGCACAAAGGACTAAACTATACTGAAAAATTAAGAAAAAGAATAAACAAAAAGACTCAAGCAAAGGACTCAACTACAATGCTCATCTCAATTTGAACCACCAAACTATCAAGGCAATTGGTCATTTCAAAACCTTTTCCAAAAGGACTTCATCTCTCATTCAAAATCAAGGGAATTTTTGTCATTCAAAACAAGACCTTGAAGCTTCTCAAGTCATTGGGATGGACTGTCAAGATTTGCCTCGAGATTCTCCAAATAACTTGTCTCATTCATTTCTCTCTATTGAAATAAAGACTTCATGTTTCAATTCGAGTGCATGATGCCACTCACCACAAGAGAGAATCCCACTCACAATCATGTAATTCACAAAACAATGGGATTATAGGAGAACCAAGAAGACTCTCACTCTCTCAAGGAAGTTCAAGTGCACATACATCGGGCCATAGGCTTGTCCTTCATGTAAATTGCCACTAATGTAGGGTAGCCAAGCTCGAAATTACCAAGGACTTGCGGGTTACGGTGATGGCTAGGGCAAAGGTGAGGATTTCATTTGGTTCAAGTGACTACACCTCCCTAATGCTCTTTATTATCCTTTCAAACACTCCTCACATTTTCAGATTTTGACTTCACCTTATTTGTCCCTCACATAACCTAAGCTTCTCCTTTTCAATCATGATCATTCAACTCCTTGTATTGCCTTTATTTGTGCTACCTTGCACTTGAAGTGCATTCCTTTTCTTCTCCTCATTTGATTACATGCACCCCCAAACTTAGCCATTTTCCTATGTTGTTTTTTCATTTCCCTGTAACTTAGGCTTTTAGCCTACCTTTAACTTTCAAGCAATTAGGGAGGATGGGTGCCAAGATAGAGGTTCCAAGAACGTAAAGGTGTTAACAAGGTGCCGAAGAACGGTTAGAAACTCAATGAGGTTCACTAGGATTGATGTTGAGGGAAGTTATTTGGGTGAAGTGGCTATCAAAAAGGGCCTAAGGTCATCTTCCAAGCTCGGTTACACGTAGATTTTTGCCTTGAATCACATTCAGGGCGGGTTCTAGATGACACGCATGCACAAGATTCAAGGTAAAACCTCACCACACGAGGCATCATGCCACAAGACTTCTCTCATTAGTCTCAAAATCAATTGAGACAAATGAATTTCAACAAGCTATTTTGAGTTTATTACACACTTGTTCATGTGTCAATCAAGCCAAAGCAAGAGTGTGCAAGTCATTACAAGAGAATGATTTTCCTCAAATTTTTATTTCCCTTCTTCCTTTTATTTTAAAAAACAACTTGCCAAGAATGTTTTTCGGTGGGTCTATTTTGAGACAAGCAACTATGGACTCAATTTTAAACTAAAACTTGGCCTTTTCCCTTAAGAAATTCATCTCTCAAACTATCATAGGGAAACACCCACTTGGTTCGACACAAAACAAAAGAAAAAGAAAGATAAAGAAAACTTTTGCTCTTTGGGAAAGAACTGCGGTATTAAGAAAACCCTCGGAGTTTATTGCTAAACTACTATTAATAAGGCAATATCCAAATTTCATGCTCATGATTCATTTAAAAACAAGGCTTGGCATAAGCCCTTAGCGCATTTGCAAAGCACGGGTAGTGAAACAATGGGGCGTGTAAGACCAACCCGGCAACACAATTAAAAATCAAGCCCGACAAGGGCACAATTAAGCTCAAAACAAAATTGAATAAGAAAAAGGCCCGGCAAGGGGAATAAGCATCACAATCATCCAAATTATGTCTGACAAGGTCCAAATAAAATCCAACATAACTAAAAATGTCAACAAGGCCCGAAAAGGGCAATAAAAACAATATCTCAAGCCCAATCACAAGCAACTAACAAAAAGCAGGTAAAGCCACCCCTCCCTAGAAGATTAGCATTTCCCTCAATGATATAGCTCAAGGGAAAGAAGGTGGAACTCCTTATAGGCCTATGCCTCATCATCATCATATGAAACTGCTGCCTCATCATCTGAAGTCTGTCCACTCGGGCCAGTACCACCCTTTTGGGAGTGCATAGAAAGTGTAGATTTCTGATAGACTTGCTGGAACAGAGAGTCCTCATCATCATCCAAACCTGCATCCATAGTACGGGGCAACACATGCTCATCATCCGCATAAGGTTCCAGCAAGGTATCTAAGGGCCACGTCTCCGACGAGGCTGAGTTAAAGTGCTCAAATTTGCCTCCACCATCGGAGCTTTTCCTTTTGCCTTGCTAACATTCTTCCAGAGTGTTTTGATTGCCCCTTCGATGACATCTACCCTTTTGCAAAGGTTGGTCATACTATTCACAATCTCCTTGAGGGCCCTCTTGACTGCCCTATTAACCAACCCTGGCAGATCACTTGACAATTTCCTTAATTGCCTCTCATGGTTGTTTGTTGTGTTGACCATATCTTGAAGGCGACTTTTGGTCAAAGAGGGTGCGATGGTATGTTGGCGTGCCTCAGAGGTAGTCCGAGAAGGGGATGAAGCATTTGCTCCAGCATCGATCTCATCACTATCAACTTTCCCCAACTGCTCAGTCTTTTGCCTCTTAAATTTGGGGGCGTCCCTGTCTATTTTCTAATCAAGATCGATAGTCCCAAAGCATGAGTGAACTTATTACAACTGAGGGTGGGGACATGATCCTTCGCATAAAGCCTTAGTAATGACTATCGAAAATGGGAAAGAATCATTTTCTCGATGAGCTTTTCTCCTTATCACCATAGCTGCCAACTCTCTAAATTTACACGATCCCCCGTCATAATAGCCACAATTAAAATTGCCCCATCTAGGGTTATTTTCTGATCATTTTAGGAAGGCAAGAAATGATTGCAAACCAAATCATACCAAAGATGAGCATCGAAGCTAAAGGACTTCCTTTGAATGTCTCCCCACATAGTGGACCAAATGGGAACATCCTGAGCAATGACGGGTTGTTTCACGATAGGGATTTCGCTCAGCATTCATCTTAGCTAAGAGTACAGGGGTAGGCTCAACTGGGTGATCCCAATAAATGGCGTTGGTGGCAGCCGGGATGATAGAAACTATCTTGCCCCGAACGACAACTGAATCCAAGTTTGTAAATTTGTCTTTGTTCCCTGTGTAGTCCTTGGAATCCTGTGTGGCTTTGTAGGCCGCAACGAACTCCTAAACTATCTCCTCATAATACCCATCGATCATATCCTGGAATGGCTGCCACCCTCGGTCAACAAATTAATGGTGTATGTTAGGCATCTCATCCCCAACTTCCCCCAGGTTAAAACTTTGCTCTACATTGAAGGTACTATTCTTGTCCTGATTATAGAAGGCCTTTATGCCTTTCACCCTGAAGCGAAGCCTTGCTTTTTCGGCGGCAGAAATTTTCCTTTGTTGGCCTCCCATGTTTCTCCTATTAGAAGACATGTTCTGCATACAGCGATTGTGAGCGAAAAATAAAAACAAACCTAAAAGAACTTATCAAACTAGAAAACCAAAGTAGGCGACTGACGGATTATGCAGACCACATGTGAAATGCACCAAAAGGAGTGCGCATTGCATGTGCTATCACACGAGCTAACAAAATCCTACAGGGATATTTCATTGAGATGCGAAGCTGGTGCAATCCGCACCAACCAAAGTGTGAATCATACCATACTTCGCCCCTCATTTCAGTGACTGGCTTTCTTTTTCGACATGGGGCGATACCTTGTGTGACCCCACATCAATGTCTATGCATCACATGCGAAACGCCCAGAGGCACAATTGGAATTTTTGGTTCGTTATGTTCTTGTGAGTTACATATGTTGTCCGTAGATCAAGATGTGCTTAGGCACTTGTCACCACTCATCAAACCAACAATTTAAACAAAGGGGAAATGGGTACTTGACCATAAACACCCGGGTATTCAGACTTCTCCAGATTTCCAGTGACAAAATTAACAAGCAAGAAAAGAACTCAACGACTTCCCTTAAGATGGACGTTACCCCATCTATCATCGGGAACATCAATCCCTTACTTGGAATAATTGGCAGCAACAAATTTAGCATAATTAACCCTTTCCCAGCACAAGATCATACACCTAAAGATAATTTTCAACAACAAATCATAGGCATAGAAGTAGCAAAATTCAGCCCTAACAATAATTTTCGACCAAACCTCATGAAAAATGACGATTTACCCTTAAGAAAGACGTCACTCATTCTATCATATGGCCAAACCATGCATCAATCAAAAGTGGGTTACTCAGACTTCACCCCAACTCAGATATCAAGGCTAAAAATCACTATCAATCAACATGCATTACCAAAATTCAATTTCTACCAAGTTGATACTAAGCATAATCCTCAACACAATTCAAAGTTTGGGATCCAAAATTTTTGGATCTCATCCAAAATCAACATGGCAATTTTAGTAAGCATGCTTCACAATATGAGTTTCTAACCTTCATAAAAACAAGTATTTAATGTCGGAAAACTTACCACAACTGAAGATTCGATGGAGAGAAGTAAAAATTAAAGCTTTTGGGGAGTAACAATGGTAACCCAATCGACTTGCCAAAAGAAGCGATAGATGCGGTACGGAGGAGCGGTGGTGGCGATTGTGGGATAGAAGAAGGAGACTTTTAGGAGAAGTAGGAAGATATGTGGAAGGTTTTGGGAGAGAATTTTGAGAGTTTGAGAGGAATTATGGTGAAGGTGGTGGAAGAGGCGAAATATAAAGAGAAAATAAGAAGAAAAGCTGAACTGGGTCATCTCCAGGTCGGGTCGGTCAATAGGTTTGGTCAATAAAATTCAAATTTACCTTTGGTGTGCCACGTTGTGCGATTTGGTGAAGACCACATGTCATTTTTCACATCACCTTTTTCTTCTCTGGGTTTGCTCAGGCATCTGGTTTGCCATGCGGTGGAAGTGTGACGTGCATTTGGGCTTGTGCGGACCGCATGGCCCAGTGCACGACACCTCAAATTTTTCAACTTTCTTCCAAGAACTCTGTTTTGGCATATAGTGAGCTTTGCGACACGCATAATTGCTTGTGCGGTCCACACAGTCTTCGGCACAGCCCATTTTCACCCCATTTTTACTTGTCCATTTTTCTGCTCCATGCATTCCCTAAAAACACATCAAAAACAACAAGATAACCAAAAACAAAGGAAAGAGACATGGGTTGCCTCCCAAGCAGCGCTTGATTTAACATCGTAGCTCGATGAAAGTACCTCAACCTTAGTCCTTCTTTAAATTGATGATGGTATCACTGGGCAATGTCTCTTTCATCCTCTGGTTCATTTGGGTCTAGAGGTGGTTTATTTGGGCCTCAAGATACTTGATCGAGGATGAGTGAGAGCTCACAGTTTGATGAAGTGTTGAAACTTCACTCTTTAGCTAACTCACTCCAGTATTTGTCATATCCACCTTCTTGAGAACCAAGGACAACATGTCCTCTAGGTTGGAATGACCACGTTTGCTTGTGCCTGATTTGTAGAGATAGTCTGCTTTGTTAGAAGGTACATAGGGATTTGAGCTTTGGTGATTGAAGCGATCACCATCCTTGTCTCTATCCCTCCAATTTCCGCCCTTTTCCTTATCTCTTATCTAACCTTGGTTCTCCTCCATCGGGAGATAATACCCTGTGCGAGAACCCACCGACACAAAACACAATTTACCATTGACAACTGTCATCAACTCATCAACCCTTGCTTTAATTTCTGGTGTACTAACAGCATTCACAGCTTTTGCACCACCTACTCCCATTACATGCTTGGCCATCAAGTCAATTTGAGTCATCATCTTGGCCATTGACTCATCCCGCTCCTCATCCCTTTTTCTCATTTCATTGATCAAGATAGATGAGGGTGTTCCCGAAGTTGGAACATCTTCTTCTCTTGTATGCCAAGCTAGGTTGGTCTTTGTCATTCGCTCTAACAAAGTCAAGGCAATGGGAAATTTCAAGTCCATGAAGGTGCCACCTCCATGGTTGTTAGCCACTAACTTATTCATAGAGTTCAATGATCGATCAAAGCTTTGGAGCAATACATTGTCTGATAACTCATGGTTCGGACACAAGACAAGCTTTTTTTAAAACCTTAACCAAACCTCATGTAGAGGCTCATCCGGGAGTTGCCTAAAATTAGTGATCTCATCTCGTAGTTGCATAATTTAAGATAAAGGAAATAATCTTGATGTAAGTGCCTCAACCAATTCAGCCTAAGATGTGATAGATCCATCTGGCAATTCTTCCTACCACGTCGTGGCTTCCCCCGTCAATGAAAAGGGAAATAAGCATAGTCGGATGGATTCTTGGGAGATATTTTGAAACATAAACCGTTGGCAAATCTCCACAAAATTATGAATATGCCGGTTGGTGTCTTTGTGCTGCTCTACTAAACATGCCCTTCATTTAGATCAAGTGGAGCATGGTGCTAGTAACATGAAAGACAACATTTCCCACTGTGAGTGGTAGGCGGATTGTACCCACACCCCCTTGCATCATAGGCTCAGCCTCATTGGCCTCCATGAAGCCTTCAACGCTCTCGTTATCATCTACCTTGCTTATAGGCTAGCCTTCTCAATCACATTACAAACAACAAACAAAAGTAAAAGAAACAAGCACTCTCTAAGTGATTTCAAATCTACAATCAAAAATAGCTTTCAAATCAAGTCCCCGGCAATGGCACTATTTTTTATAACGCGCAAACTTACTCTCCAAAGATGGAGGTAATGGCGATCGTCAAGCCAAACACATTTATAAGTACCCAACAGGTGTCGGGGTCATACCCATAGAGAGTTAGAAATATCACAATAATGATTGTATTGAAATGACTTCACTAAGAGAGTAAATGCTCTAAAATAGGGAAAAAAAAGGATTCAGTGAATTTGGATTCTGTCAAAACAATCTCAATTCGTAACAAAGCAATAAAGTAAAACAGGTGTACCAAGTTGAGTAGACGAATAGGGATGTGCATCCAATGGGGCTCTAATATGGGATAGTGTAATTACTTATTCATGCTTATTCTCGATCATTGACATAGGTAGCCATGGTCATGGGTATAGATTGTTTATCTCTCTATCAACAACCATATATCTGACAATCTCGGTTAGAGCACTGTCGATTTAACAATAAAAAATCAAGATCAAGCTTAAGGAGGTCATACTATCTCTAGCTTAGACCCTTAAATGGGTGATTCCTTCGATATGACCTATCTCTAGACTCAATCTAGGTGGAAGCCCAAGTTTCCACTAGTAATTTCACATCCAAAACTATGAAATTCTCTTTCAAGCAACAACATAGCCAAGTAAGGAAAATCAATGTTTGCATCCACCAATTTTAGGATTAAAACTTGGTGAAACTACTAGACCCATGTCAAATAAGCAATTATAAGAGGGAATTAGCAACACCCACACCCATTTGTCAAGCACCCATTATCAACACATCCCTAGACAAATGAAATTCGGCACTCATACTAAGAGAAAGAGATATACCAATTTGGTAAGTCAAATTCCTTCTCATTCAATTGTACTCTCAAGTTCTAAGCTCAACTTTTTTACACAAATCATTAACAAAGATTTGGAAGAGAGAATGGATTGAAATCCTCTTCTTCTTGGAGAGGAAAACATGTTCTTAAAGCTAAATTACTTGGAAAATATTCAGAGTTGAAAAGATCTCTTTACAATTATGCCTAAATTGGTTTTTTAGTATTTCCCAAAATGTCACTATTTTTTTGGACAAAATTGCCATTCGGATGGTGTACGATGCGACATATAGTTCACACATCGTGATGTGCGCATCGCATGCCATCACCAGTTGGACCAGTGAATTAAGCAAGTTTGGAGGCCTCGTGCAAAGGAGGTGCGGTTTGCACCATAAATTATGTGCGTTGCACAGCGCCCGCACCCCTTAGCAGATTCTTTAGTGAATTTTATGGTTCCATGTAGTGTAGGTGCATTCTGCACCACAGCTTGTGCGTGTCGCACGGGCACCGCATCTCGGGTCAGAATCTCCATCTTTTCTGATCACTTCACACTTCACACTTTTTAAACTTTTTTTGGGTATATTTCCTTGTTTTCCATCTTTGATCACAAGTACTTGCATAGACATCAATAAAGGCTATAAGAACCTCTAAAACTATTCAAAACATCAAAATAATTCATGGATAAAGGCTCAATAAGTTGGTAGATTACTGACTTATAAGTTCAAGAGTATTGTCGGGTCTAAATTAGTAATCAAAGTTTCAGTAGCCTTCTCAATGGGCGCCCGGAGTGTATTTGGGTCAAAAACTGACGTAAAACATATCTAGCACTCTAGCATAGCCGAGTCTAGTGTTAGTAAGAAAACCAGTGAGAAAATCAACATAGTACCACTTATATTTCAAGAAAATCCACCAGTCAGTTCCAATCCTCATTTTATCATTATTTACTGAAAATAGGCCCTCGAGGCCATGCAGAGTTTAGAAAACCAATGATAGTAGGCCTGAAGCCAAAATAGTAATAAAACATGTAGGGAAAACCTTTTACATGAATGATATGCTCGCAAACAACTGATTAACCCAAAATGGCTCACAAACATTCCTATCGGCCCTCCACAAACACAAGCAGCTCTACAACATAGATAACTAACATAATGTAAGGTCAAGATGTCCGGGACTCACGAACATTCCCAAATATCCCACCATCTATTGTTCAGAGTCATAAAAAAATCCACACGAGGCGAGAAGGGTAAAATAGCAATACTACATGGTACTATAACAAACACAAGAAATAAATGGACAAAAAAGGCAGATAAGGTCTGAGGGTACCCACCTATAAAACCAACCCAAGGAAGCTAAGTAATGCAGTTATAGCCTATAAACGCAGAGTCTAGGCAGGGAAAGTCATAACCTACTTGTCGTCCGATGACTAGCAGCAGGAACAGCGTCGCCCAGGCTCGAACTGCTCCAAGAAGCTCCAAATTGCAAATCACTATCAAAAACATAATCTACACGTCAAAATGAAATAAACAATACCTATAATGCTATAAACATAACTGCGTGAAAATCTGGGCCACAAGCGGGCCCGTGGGCCCCACAACCCAAAAAAAGAAATGAAAAACACTCATGTGTTCCCTACATTCCCAAGAGAACATGCTCAAAATTAAGGAGAAACAAACATCAATTGGGGCTCAAAACAGCCCACAAATCAAGAAATTAAAGCGGAGAAATTCATGGAAATCAACAAAAATTAACAAGAGAACTTATTGTTTCAAGAGGCAAAGAACGCACTTGATCAGTAGTAATTATTCCTCCAAGTTATGGGAGTAAGCTGGTGAAGAAATGGTTGAATCAAGAGCAAGAATGGAGGAATTATCAAGGTTCGAAGATGGTGAGAAATGCTAGAAATTAGGCTGCAAACATCTATTTAAGCTGGCCAGCCGAGGCACAGGGGCTACCCATGGCGCGTAGGTGCAGGGGCGCTGGCTCTCACGCTGGGATGGCTGAGGTGGATGGAATGCAGTGGCGCTGGACTGGGTGAAGGTGCATGTGCGCAAGCACGGCCTAGTGGTGCGCTGGCGCCACACCAGCAACGACAATGCCAAGGGCAGATTATCACACTATAGGTCCCCGGGAATGCATCTGAGGTCCTGTGAACAAAAACGAGATGAGCTATTTGACTAAAGATGGTGTTCTGGATCCAATGGAATCAACAAAAATCCCATCGGAGGTCTATTTAATGAAAAATGGGTCCCGCACCCAAAATCAACCTTGAGGCAAATAATTTCCAAAAAGGAACCCAAGGGCCGAAATCAAGTCCGGAAGCCTTGGGACTTAGACCAATAGTCCCTCCAGCCTAAAATTGACATTCTAGAGCTAACAATATTGATAGAATTTCCATCCAAGGACTTCTTCCGCAAATGTTGACCAAAGTCAATCATACAAGCCTAACTAGCCTGAAAATACATAACGAGAGAGAATTTCAAGATGAATAGCTCCAGGATACCAACCAAAGGTCCAACTTGACCAAAGTCCACATTCTAGAGCTAACGAAACTGTCATAATTCAATTTAGAGCATAATTACCAAGAATGTTGACTAAAGACAACGATTTCCAAAGTTCAAAGCTCTAAAACAAGGAACGACAATAAAGACTAAACAAAAAGCCCGAGCATCAAACTATCAGTCTCAACAAGCCATAAATGACTTGAGGCCGCTACAGGAAAGCTCTAATAATAAAAATAAGACAAAATTCTTAAATGACCGGAAGGGTTATTACATATATGGTAGGCATTGCAAATCGCCGGTTGGTTAGTTTGATGGTCTGGAGTCTAGGCAACTGAGTATATATTTGCTTTGAGATTCACTAGACAGAGTGATAGTGATTCAGGACAGGCTTCAAGCAGCTCAGAGCAGGTAGAAGAGCTACGCTGATCGTAGACTTTATGCATTAGAGTTCAGTGTTGGTGACTTTGTATTCCTTTGTGTGTTGACCATAAAGGGCGTGATGAGATTTAGTAGGCGGGGAAAGCTTAGCCCCAGGTACATTGGGCCATTTGAGATTCTTTAGAGGGTTTGTAATATTTCTTATCAGTTAGCTTTACCTTTGATGTTTTCTGCTATGCACCCGGTGTTCCATGTATTGATATTGTGATAGTATGATGAGTATCATTATTGCGATAGGACACGGTTCAGTTGGATGAGTGCTTTGCCTTTGTTGAGGAGCCAGTAGCTATTTTGGCCAGAGATGTCAGAAGGTTGAGGCTAGGGAGATTCCAGTTGTAAAATTTCAATGGAGCCATAATCCAGTTGAGAAGGCTACCTAGGAGACTGAGAGAGATATGCGGGCTCAGTATCTGCAACTATTTGAGCCTTCAGGTATTTCCTTGTTCTTGACTTTCCAGCACAAAATTCCTTTTTAGTAGTGGATAATATAAAGACCCTTCCAGTAGTTCCCGCATTCATGCTTTCCTTGTACTTTTTAATCATGCCTATAGTGGCCCTAAGTTATTCATGGCTTGCTGGGACCAATGGTTTGGTGACCAAGCGGTTCATTTGGTCATTATGGCCATTTCACTATTTTAGAGCTTTAACTTAAGGATTTATTGACTTTAGTCAATATTCTTAACTAACGTGCTCAAAATCAAATTCTAACAGTTTTGTTAGATCTAGAGCATGGAGTTTGGTCTAGATAAAGCTTGAGTCGAGGCCTGAGAACTTTTGGTTTGGGTTTTGTATTGATTTTTCTATTTTTCAAGTCGTTTGGAGTTTGAAGTGTATCTTGGGTCAACTTTCAATGATTTGAGCATCAAATTCAAAATCTGACAATTCCATCAGCTCCAGAATGATGAGTTTGGGTTTGGTTGGTGGTTGGTTTGGGTCCCAAGTGAGCCGGGCTCATTTCAAGTGGTTGGTCAATTTTAGTTAGTGTTGGCTTGGGTCAGCATTCCTCTGAAATAGCCTCGTATGGAAGTTTCGTCGATTCTGTTGAGTCTGAAATGTTGTTTCCACTCTAATAGCATTATTGATTTTTGATTATCCGATTCCAATTATCCCCGAAATGCCCCACGGATATTTTTAGTTCAGCTAGTTGCTGCAACTATCAGGCTTCACTGCAATGGCACCCAGGCAGCGTATTGGAACTATCCATGCTGCCTCCCTGCAGTACAATCGCGCCAAAGCCAGCGCGTTAACGCCCAAGTATATGTCACTTGCATGTGCAATGGCATCGTTCCTGTGTGATGGCACCTCAGTTCCTGGATGGTATGCCCTCTAGTGTGATGGCACCCATTTGGTGCGATGGTGCCCATTTGGCACAGTGGCGCCTAAACTCTTGCCTTCCTCCAGCGCTATAGCGCTGCTCTTGCGCGATGGCCCTGGCCTGCGTCCAGCTCCATAAATACCTTCCCCTCTTTATTTTTCCATCTTTGTTTCTTAAAATTCCCAACTCCAAACTTATATTTTCTCTCAACCAAATTTCTCCCAACATTTCCTAGTCTTAGGGAATTCATTTGGTTGACGAATTTTGTCGCTCCCTTGTCGTTTGGTAAGTCCTCTTCTTCCCTCGAGATGTTCTTCTCCTTCTTTTCAAACCTCCATTGATGAGTTTTCTTAAAGCTTGAGTTTCTTAGTTGAAGCTGCACATTTTGTCCCTTTTGTTCGTGACCTCGAGGATTTCTCTCTTCGTGGTAAGTAGTTCTTGCTTAATTTTTGCACATTATTCTTGAAATTCTATCTTTAATTTGTGTTTTGAGTGGGCTGTTTTGTTCCCTTTTCCTTGGCCAAATTTTCTCAAATTTAGGGCATACACTTACAGGAGCAGTATGTCGATCGTGCTTCTTTTCATTTTTGATTTTGGATTGTGGCCTACTTTTGACACAGATTTTGACCCAGATTTCAATTTGGCTATTAGTTTAACAATATGGGTATCTTTCATCTTGTTTTAATGTGTAGTATATGTTTATGATAGTGCGATTGCACTTCGGAACTTCTCGGAGCAGTTCAGGCTTGGACATCGTCATTCTAGCAGCTTGTCATCAGATGATAGGTAGGTTACGGTTTAACTCTTCTAGACTTCACATATATAGGATATAATTGTACTAATTAGCATCCTTGGGTTCGGTTTATTATCTTGGTACCCCAGTCCTTGTCTTGTAGTATTCATGGTAGTTGATAGTATCACCCTTGTGGTCCTTGGTGGCCTTGTATTTGACTCTGGACCATAAATGGTGGGATATTTGAGAATGTCTGTGAGTCCTGGACATCGATATTACAATTTTAGGGTGGTTATATGTGCTGTAGAGCATATGGAGCCTGTGCAAGGCCGATAGGTTGATTGTGAGCCGTTGGTCTACTGTTTGTGTCTGTGCATGCCATCTATCATGCATATATGGAGATTTCTAGATGATTTTTACAATGGTTTTGGCTTCAGTCCTACCTTACATGATTTTCTAAACCTTGCATGGCCCCGAGGGCCCGTTTTCAGTAAAGATGGTTGTAAAATGGTTTGGCACTGATTTTTGTGGATCTTCTTGGGGTAAGAAAGTTAAAAGGTTGATTTTGTCATTATTTTCATACTTAATCTAGACTCGGCTGGGCCGTAGTGCTAGATTCGATTTCCTATTGATTGAGATGGTACTAGACTCGGTCAAACCGAGCCACAAATGGGTTTTTACTATTGTTTTAGATCTGGTTATGTCCAGGCACCCTTTTTGGGGTTTTTGAGACTTTAGTCACAGATTTAGACCTAGGTAAAACCCCAGGCATGCATTTTTTAGATCTACTGACTTATTTGGATCTGGCTGCACTCTAGACGATTACATTGAGGTTATAGGATTTAGTATGTAGTGTACGAGTAGACCTCCATGGACCCTACCATTCTGGACCAAGTGCTATGGGTCGAGGGTGACCAAAGGAAGGGTGTATGGTGGAGTAGAGGTACTCGGGGGAATATCTTCCATCAATCCTGCCACTATTGGGCCTTTAAGGAATCGGAGGTAGTAACATACAACACTGCTATCACTTGGTTTCAGTATATCACATCATATCATCCATCTGTGTGAGATTCCACCCTTGTTTTCTATTTTCTGAGTGTATGCTCTGGTAGTATGGGATGTCAGAGGGTTTGCCTTCACTTGTTTGTCTTCCTTGGATATATTGACGCCAGCTGGGACTGTAGGTAGACTTATTGTTACTCTATCAAAATATTGATCCTTATTAATTTCTATGATGTTTTGGATATTGAGGTTTACATTATATACTTTTGGTTAACGTTATAAGTTGCATTTAGACTCCCGGTTGATTTCTTTCTAACTTGAGAGTATTATTATTTGCATAGTTTGGTTATTAATCTTGTTTTGGAGCATGCTATCATTATCCTTCTTTCCTCTACCTCTTTTTACTTGAGGTTACCGGTATACTGCCTATTTTTAAAACTCTTTTTATATATAATGTTATTGCAAGGATCCCATGTGCGTTACTTCT
This sequence comes from Jaltomata sinuosa, assembly GCA_003996215.1. Classification (NCBI taxonomy): domain Eukaryota; kingdom Viridiplantae; phylum Streptophyta; class Magnoliopsida; order Solanales; family Solanaceae; genus Jaltomata; species Jaltomata sinuosa. The sequence continues at coordinate 1,936,942 of QJPP01000018.1, forward strand.
TTCTTTCACCTGTGTATGTATGATATATATATATTCTAGCAGCTAGTCAAGTATGTTATTTTCTCCTTGTATCCTTATGTGCTAGTTTTCGTGTATTTATTCGTTATTTTTTGTGACTACTTATTTCTGTTCTGCTATATTATTGCCTTTATATTTTATATGTGCCTAGTCGGCCTATGATACCTACTGGGTACCCATTAGTTAGCAATTGGTTCTCATACTACACTCTGCATCTTTCTGGTGCAGATCCTAGTATGGGCCATCTCCGTTGATCCGTTGGAGACTCGTATGGGCTAATCTTTTAGGAACTATCTGAGACCGAGGGTGATCTCTTGGCGACCAGAGCTTAGCTTTTAATTTATATTTTGTATCATGTACTCTTTTACTATTTAGAGACATATATAAATATGGTTTTGGATCCTTTGTACTATGTTGATGTAATTCTGGCTCTTATACTATGATACCAGATTTTGGGGTTTGGTTTAGCTTCCGATTATGCATTCCTGTTGCTTATTCTCTATTTTGTTTTCCCTTGCTTCCGCTTATATTATGCTTCTTCCACTTGCCTATTAGATAATAGCCCATTACTAATTGTTCTAGGCTACGGGAATTGGTTTGCCTACTGAAAGATTGTAGGTGCCATCATGACAGAGAAATTAAGTCGTGACAATTTTGCTGTTGGAATTTAGTTGTTGTTGTGTGTTGGTGTTAATTTTTTATTGTTAGGTGTGGTAAAATTATTGGATTTCTATGTTTCATGTACGATTTAGTTGCTACTGAATGTTGGTGTTAATTTGTTTTGTTAGGTATGATAAAATTACTGGATTTCTCTATTGCATGTACGATTTAGTTTCTGCTATGTATTGGTGTTAATTTGATATTTTTAGGTCTAGTATAGTTGATGGATTTCTCTGTTGCATGTATGATTTAGTTACTGCTATGTTTTTATTTTAATTTGTTATTTTTATGTATAGTATAATTTTGAGATATTGCTGTTGCATATGCTATTTAATTAGCTATTCTTTATGGTCTTAATTTATTGTTGTTAAGTATGGTATAATTGTAGGATTTTATTGTTGTATGGGCTATTAAATAGCTACTGTCTGTGGTCTTAATTTGTTGTTGATGAAATATTTTTAGTAGATTGTTCAATGTGGTCATTGATGTTGGATTTCCTATTGCACTAGCTATTAATAAATCTGGTAGTATTTTCTTACCCTATTTCTCTTTATTATTAGATAATAGATTTGTGTGACTGAATTTTTGTTTGCAGCTTTGGTGAAATTGGATGTTGTAAACCATATTACTATTGCCATTGATGTTGAATTTCTGATGCATGATTTACTAAGTTAGTGTAGTGTGGGTTAAAATTGTTATTTTTTTATTTTCTGATAATTGTTTGTGTGTCGCCTTTCTCAAATATTCATAAAATTAGATTAAAATGTATCGGCTTCTTTGTAAGAAATGACTATTGTTTATTCAAAAAAGTTAATTGTGGAATCTGTTTTCTTTAAGTGTCCAATCATTTGCTAAGCTATTGATATACTTAGTGTGACATCTCTTTTATTTATGTTACTGGTTTTGGCTAGGGTGTCTGTTTATTTAGTGCGTCATCTCTTTCATTTAGGTTACTGATTTTGGCTAAGCTGTTGGTTTACTTAGTGTGTCATCTCTTTCATCTACTTAGTATGTCTGCTTAAGTGTGGAATCTCTTTTATTAAAGTGTCATCTATTGGTTTTGGCTATGTTTTGCTCAAGACTTAACTGAAAAATGGTCTTTTATTAAAATGGGGTTGTTTGGTCAAGTATGCTCATGTTTAAGTTTTTGAATGAAATTTTAATAGTCATCGGTTTTTCTTTTCAAGACTATTCCCTTCACTAACAATTTCTTCATTGAGTCAGTGTAATATCTTAAACTACAACATATATTTTTATGGGTATGGTTAGCCTTATTTAAATAGTTTCTCAGTCAAAGTTAAAAGATATTAGTTGTCATATCATGCCTCACTAAGATTTTGGGCCGTGAAAAAAATAATATTCAAAGGAAATGTTGAGCTAGTTTATCCTTTTTGCCAAAGTTTATATGTAATGTATTTTTGGCTTGGTATGGATGTAAATTTTTTAATTGTCAGTTGTATGTAATTTGGTCTCTTGTTATTATTAAAAGCTACATATGACAAGTATTTTTTTCTCTGTTTCTCGAACTGTCCAAAAACATAACTATACTTATATCCGATTATTCAAAAATACACTACTTCTTGAGGATCTTACACTTATACACAGGGATATTTTAGAAAAGTCCAATCAAGATAGACTTTATATTTATTCGGATTGTATAAAGCTTTTGCTTACCATTTTCATGCCTCAAGTATTTTAATTAGGACTTGGACATGGTAATTTTAATCACTTCCCCTGGCTATTTTATGTTTGCAGCCAAACAACTCACATTTCCTTTAATTTCATCATTTATCAATTGACTGTTGAAGAACTTTCATCTACCGGAGATTTTAAAGTAACTTTAGTCCGCTGATCCAACGAATTTGTGATATGATTAGTTGAACCCTTAGTTGTTTTCTCTTGAAATTTGTGCATTCTAAATATATATTAATATAAGTTTGTTTAGAGTGTTGCTACTATGGGTCTTAATTTTATTGGTAGTTGTGGTGAAATTGTTCACTCTAGACCATATTTCTCTTATCATTAATGTTGGATTTCATGTTGCATGAGTTATTAATAAATCTAGTAGTGTGATTTATCTTTATCTCTTTTTGTTTTGTGATAATTGATTTGTGTGATTAAATTTTGATGGTAACTATGGTGAAATTATTTACTGTAGACCATATCTCTCAAGCCATTGATGTTGGCTTTTCTGATGAATGAGCTATGTAGTGTGGGTTAAACCTAGATTTTTTTTATTTTCTGATAATAGTTTGTGTGACTATCTCGCCTTTCTTGAATGTCTATAAGTCATTGACAACATAAATTTTTGAAGCATGATAAACTTGTTGAAGTTATTATAACAAACTTAGGGCTATTTTTATATAATTACTTATTACCTTGAGAGTTTTTCTTTAAAATATTTTCATTAAGCCACTTTGAAGTTATTATGACTAAGAGTTTGTAGTTGTAGCTATTGGAATTCTACCCACCCCTTTCGAAATACACATATCTATTATAAAAAAATGTAGCATCCTAGTTATATCTTGATAAACAAAATTAGATCAAAATGTATCAGTTTCATACTAAGAAAATGACTACCATTGTCTGTTCAAAAAACTAAAATCTAAAAATGTCTTTTCTTGAAGTGTCCAAACATTAGCTGAACTATTTATTTTCTAGTATGTCATCTTTGAAACTTTAAGTTAGTGATTTCCTAATTGGTAATCTGTGTTATTTTTGGGTTATCAATGTGTAACAATGTGAAATAGTTGATGAAAGTAATATTGTGCTTGCTGAACATTGTTGCCTTTTATGTTTCATAGTCTATCATAAATCATAATTTTTTAAATTTTTTCTGTCCCATAGATTACTATGAATAATTTAGATAGAAGTTGAGTGAGTGTAAGAAAAAGCTCTGATGAGTTCATAAATGGAGTGAAAGATTACCTTGATAAGATATTTGAACGAGCTTCGAAAGGAAATGAAATATTGTGCCCTTGGGATAATTGCAAGAATCGTTATTGGCGTTACAGAAATGTGTGTGGAGGATCACTTATTTGCAAAAGGATTTGTTGAATGATAAAACATGTGGATTTCTCACAGTGAAAGAGTATCATCCAGTAAATCACATCCAAGCAGTAATGATGAAGATTGTAACAGTCATGATGATATTGATGAACTGCTGATAACGCTCAAATTGTGCTCTCTAATTAGGAGGCCACGACGATCGTCAGAGCAAAATAAAATTTATAATTCCCAACGAGTGTCGGAGTCATACCCAAGGGAACAATGTATTCGCGATTGAGCTAATAAAGAGTCCAAGGAACTTATTGAAGTTCAAATAACAAAAAGGGAAAAGATATCTAAAAGGGGGTTTTTAGACTACAACTAAAGATAAAAGAAAATCAAATAAAAGATTGAGTGATCAATGGCTTTCACCTTGCTTTCACCAAGCAAGGATAACAAGGGAGAATTGGGAATGGGAATTCCATTCACAAGACTTGCACCCGGATGACACCTAGGTAGTCTTGGCTAGAGGTATGCCCTAACTGTCTCTCGACCAATTGAGCATATATCTCATGTATTTTCTCTCAAACTAACACGAGTAAGTAATAAACCAACCAAATAACTTGGGTGAGTTGGGTTATCTCTAACCCCAACTCTTAGATGGGAGTTTACAGCAACCAAGCTATGTCTAGCCTTGATCTAGAGTGGAAACCCCAAATCCCCACTAATAAATCTTCCCAAATTCGAGAATTTCTCTCTCAAGCAAAAACCCAAATTAGCAAGCTAAGTCAATGTTTACAACCATTGACTATAAATTAAAGCATGGAGGATTCAATAAACCCAAATAATCAAGTAAGAAAAAATCTATATATGAATTCAATATCCAAACATATATTATCTCTAATACAAACCAAAATCCCAAGTCAACAAACACACCAATAAAATAGCAATTAAGAACAAGAGTTAAAGATTAGAAGCTAAAGCTTTTACAATAAATTCCTCCAAAATTTCACTCCTATGGTGTTGGATGAAGAACGTTCTCCCAAGATTGCTCAAAAGCTCCAAGGATTAGCCAAAGATGTGTTTCAAGACAGCTTGGAAGTGTTTTATGTGAATTGGGGTTTCCAAAAGTGGGAATTTCCAAATCTGCCCCTGCAGTTGTTTTCCTTCTTTGCTTTCGTGTCGTGTTCACCGCTTGCGCTAAGGGTCTCTGTCTGGTTGACCTTCACATAAGCGAGTAGTACACCATGTTCGCAGAGCTTTGACTCAGTTAGCCTTCGTGTTCGCGGCAAGGACCCCACCTTCGTGAAGGCATGTGCTGCTTCCAGCTACTTGCTTCTCCGAATGGCCCCCATTTGACTTGTTTTCATCTGAATTCATCCTGAACACTTCTAAAACACAAAGACCTACAAAATAGAAGTAATCTGTGTCAATTAAACTATTTTTCCACATTAAACTAGCAAAAGCAACTTAAATACCCAAACTTGAACTATTGCTTGTTCTCAATCAACTTAAAGATTCCAACTCAAGAGGCATACAAAACAAGTACAAATGACAATACCACAAGCCAAGGAAAACACATTTCAAGCACCAAACATGACTTTGGTTGGTACTAAAGACTAGTCAATCACATGATAACTTACTCTAAGCATTTCCTTCAATTCACACAAACTCATGATGCAAAGGCACAATAAGAACAAGCAAGTGACACCAACCAATCCTCAAGATGTGAATAAAACCACTAGCTTACCAAAACATGCTCATTTGACTCATATTCGGAGTTTATCAATGTCACCAACTATCTTAATTTGCATGCCCTCACAAGAACGAAAGTCCCAAAAACACATTATGTACAAAGACAATCACAAGGGAAAAATACAAATACTCACACTCACAAATAAGTTCAAGTGCACACACATCGAACCATAGTCTTTCCCTTCATGTAAATCGCCACTAATGTAAGGTAGCCAAGCTCGAAATCACAAAGGACTTGCGGTTTACGATGTTGGCTAGGGTTAAGGTGAGGATCTCATTTGGTTCAAGTGACTACACCTCCCTAATACTCTTTGTTCTTATTTCGAACACCGCTCATATTTTCAATTTCAACTTCACCTTATCTCTCCCTAATACAACCCAAGATTCTCCTTTTTAACTCATGATCATTCAACTCCTTATGTCACCTTCACTTGGTAGCACCTATTTGTTCTTTTCAATATGCTCATTGGGTTGATCTTTTGGAGAAATTTTCAATTCGAAATTAAGGTGGTACCTTGCACTTGAAGTGCATTTCTTTTCTTCTCCTCATTTGATCACATGTGCCCCCAAACATAGGCATTTGCCTATGCCATCTTTTGTTTCCAACCCTAAACTTAGGCTTTTAGCCTACATTTTATTTTAAAGCAATTAGGGAGGATGGGTGCCAAGATAGAGGATCCAAAAAGGTCAAGGTGTTAATAAGATTCCAAAGAACAATCATAAGCTCAAAGGGGTTCACTAAGATTTGATGTCATTGGGAAGTCATTTGGGTGAAGTGGCTATCAAAAAGGGCCTAAGGTAATCTTCCAAGCTTGATTACACCTAGAGTTTTACCTTGAATCACATTCAGGGCAAGTTCTAGATGACACACGTGCACGAGAATTATTCAACTAAACCTCACCACATATGACATGCGAATTATTCAAGAAGCATCAATATTTAACTTCCTAAACAAGAACAAAGATGAGGTATTTTACATTATCACCACTAATGAGTCAAGGGTCACAAAAAGATTAAAAGAGTTGTCACAAAATCACTCTTTACCATGCATTTTTCACAAAACAATTGGAAGGGTATGCCTATTTTATTTAACATGCAAGACTACTTCATTGGTACCAAACAAGTCAATTTGCAACCAAAACCTCAAAAGATTACAATTTACCCTTAAGAATGACATCAGTCAGTCTATCATTGGGCCAATTCATCTATCTACATCGGCATGGATACACAAGGTGGATCAACATAAATATCACATTTTTCGAGCATAGGCGATTCACATATAACAAAGTATGTGTCGCACGTGCAATGCACAGGCCAAACAGTGGGCCTGTGCGAAGCTCATGCGGTTCACACATCATCATTTGCAGAAAAAATATCCCCCAGCAAGTTCCATCTAGCCTAATGGGTACTCAAATTTCCCCTTGCCCACAACAACCACATCTCAACTACAAAATAACAAAAGAAGCTAAAAAGTAAGGAAAGCTAAAACTAAAACTAAATCATCAACTTCTTTCACACAACATCAAAAACAGAAGAGGTTGCAAATCCACAAGGTACACCCGACAAGGGCACAAACCATATATAAACAAACAAACAAACATTCCCGAAAAGGGCACAATAATATCAAACAAAACAATCTCGATGAGGGCACAATAATATCCATAAGTAAAGCAACCTCAACTAGAAAGATAAATCGCGGATCACACGCCACCCCCAACTAAGATAGGGCAGTGCCCTCACTGCATCAAAGTAAGGAATAAGTTTGAAGGGGCTCCCTAAGGTGCATCAATCTGAACTGGAGAAAGAGGGAAACTAAAGTCTCTCCTCATCCTCATTATCATCATCCTCCTCGGCTCCTTCCGATCTGAAAAAGTACTTCAATCTATCCATCATCTTGTTTAGGAACTTGCTCTTCTTCTTCTCATGCTCGCTCAATTTCTTTTGTCGTTTTTCCACTTTTCCTTGCATGCGCTTTATGTGCATTCATTGCACTCAAATGCCCATTATTTAATTTCTTCTCATTGGCCACTTTGGCCAAGGATGGAGGGGACTCAGTACCTGCTGGTGTGTCAGCTCCATCTGAACCAGAAGATAATCCAGCCAATAACTGCTGAATATGTGCATCCTCTCCCTGAATCTGGCTAGAGAGGTGGCGCATGAGATAGGGCCCAGACTGTAGAGCTCCCACAGATTGAGATGATCTAGATGGAACTGTGGAAGGACCGGTAGGATCAGTCGAAGACTCTAGAAATTGTCCAAAAGATGGAGAAGCCACATCAATCTTCCTCTTCTTCTACTTTACTTCTGGGGCATCTTCAATAATGGGTGGGTCATATATGATGGTTTCTTTGTAATGTCAGTCGGATATGGAAACACCCCAGAATCGTAGCATAACTGGATCACTAATGAAGGAAAGAAAAGGCTTTTAGACTTTCCACTAGCTACCTCAGCTATCTGAGCCACAATATGGATCCAAACATTCACATATATGCCATCAATGAGGGCTGCCACCATCAATTCTCGGTAAGGGGTTACATCTGTGTCATGAGTGGATGGCATGATCCTCACACAGATAATTAAAAGCAGAGTCTTGGCTTCTACAGTAAACTCATGTGAATCAACCCCTTTCTGTGAAGTCAACCAATTTGGGGTTACCCCATCATTCAACTTGTTTACCAACCACTGGTGCCCTTTGGCTTTGGATTTTGCAATGTAAACCTCGTCGTCAACATCTAGAAGGTTGTATAGTGCATTGATGATCTCAGGGTTGAAGCTCACTTGGATTCCCCAAACGTAGCAACTAGTGCGCCATTGAAATCAGTGATCGAAGAATTGGCCTAGAACTCAGTTACCACGGTATGGTTTGCCATAATAGGTGGAGGAGCAAAACATATCCAACCCCTCTCCACCAACCTCTTGTAGAATTTTTGCATTTTGTTCTCAACTTTGTCCATATTTATTCCTTTCTCCCTAACAAAGGGTTTTTACAATAGCTCATCATCCCGGAGTTCACATGATACCGATATGAACCTATCATGATCATAGTTCTCCTCCATTTCCACATCCGGAGCATTTTCAACTTCATTGTCACTACAGTTGGAGGCCATCTTTTTTATCAAAGTACCTACAAAACATACCATTATGTTAAAATTTCTTAGAAACACTTTAAACAATGTATTATGAAGTACTTGGGCCAAAGAAATAACCAAAAAAAGTTCCAAGGTGCACTGTGCATTTCCACTATTTTGACACTACTAGGCGATCCTTCTTCGCGTTCACGGCCAGGTGGCTGCGTTCATGAAGAAGGGATTGATTTTTCAAAAAAATTATCCTTCACGAACGTATCCAGGTGCCTGCGAATGCGAAGGCTATCACGTTGCCCAGATCAGTGCCTCTTTGAGGCATTTTCTCAAACACATGGGAGACAAGCGTTTTTTCTTGATTACCAAGGTTTTAGAACCAATAAAAATACCACTTTTTAGTCCCACCATTTAGTACATAGCCTCTACCAAATTCACCCAATAATTTAACAATTAAACACCATTTAAAGTTGAATTAAAGCAAGAGGAGATCATACAAAAATGTCATTACCCATTTTCTACCTATCAAGTTGAGGAAGAAGGGAACCTATTTCAAAATGTAAGAAAGGTGGAGTTCATACCTGATGGATTGAACTTTGTGAGGCAATGAGTGGAAGAACTTGATGGAAATTTTGTGTTCCAAAAGGAGGGGAGCGTAACTCTTTTTTTAGAAGAAAATATTTTGGCGCTTCTGATTTTTGGAACATTTTAACTTTACCTGAACTGCCTGGAAGCTTCGCGATCGCGGTGGCTTGACGTTCAGCTGGCCTTCGCATTTGTAGCCAATCCACGTGTTCGCGAAGGCCTGTCGTAAACTTGGTCTTCGTGTTCGCGGCCAGTCCTCCGGGTTAGCGAAAAATGTGTGCTGGGACAACTTTTCAATTTTTCTTTAATTTTCTGCCTGCGATGTGTGACGCCTGGTGCGATGAGCACTTTGTGAGGTGTGAAACGCACCACATTCGCACATGCCAGTGTTTTTGATCAATTCACTTGTTTCTTGTGAATAGCATGTGCGACGGGCACTCTTCAAGGTGCAAAAATCACGTTTTTCAGAGTTATTTTTGGTGCTTCTCAACACTTGGTTCCTCTTCTCATTCCTTTGGTCACCTGAAACACACCAAAAAGAAACAAAAAGTGAAGTAAATCATAAGAATGATGGGTTTCCTCCCATCAAGTACACAATTTAACGTCGCGGCTCGACGCAAGCTACCTCACCCTTTGGATCTGCACTTGGAAGACTTGACCCTTCAATCCAAATTTGAATCGAGCTTCTGGTGACAATCCCGAGGTGAAGGTTTGAACATGAGAATGCCATTCTCTTGGTTTAGCATTTCACACTTTTTGTCCTTCTTATGAGGGAGGACACTTTGCCTTTTTTCCACGACAAACTCAAAACCGGATAGACCTTCATCCACCCTCTTTCCAAGGTCTTCCAAAATCTTGATTACTTTGACTTTCATCCATTCATCAAACTTAAGGTCAAACAAAAGTTGAAGTGGGATTTGGGTGTCTCCACCTTCATGTTTGCCTTATTCATAACATCCTCACTTAGAGATGCTATTACATCATGACCCATTCTTAGGGTGGTGGGTTGCAACACCACTTCCAATTCATGATCCTCCCTTGTGTTTTCTTCTTCCTTCGCCCTTGAATCCACAAAACATTGCTTTATGGATTGCACATTCTACTATTGCGTTTCTAGCGAGGCCAACAGGGTTTGGAGCTTACCATATATGCCTTCTTCGCTTATGAATTCATGGTCCAAGTTAAGGTCACAAGAACCACTAGCAACATTGTTAGCATAAGAAGGGACAGGGGGAAGATCATCTTTGGGGAATTCGCTCCAATGTCCATCACGACCACCACACAAATAGCAATTCCGCCCATCACAGAAGCGAGAATGAGAATACCTTCCTCTCCTAGGGACAATTCTACACCTTTATCCAAGGTGGGGTCCTCCACAATAAACACAGTAGTTGGGAATATAAATTGGGATACAACTACACCATTTTTAACATTAAAATAAGCCACGATGCCATCAACAAACTAAAACCAAACAAAAGAAAAATAAGTATTCACAAAATTGAACTAGAGTAAGAAAACTCAAATTCTAAACTAACTCAATACGCCAAATTGTTCCCAGGAAACGGTGCCATTTTTGATAACGCTCAAATTGTGCTCTCCAATTAGGAGGCCACGACGATCGTTAGAGCAAATCAAAATTTATAATTCTCGATGAGTGTCGGGGTCATACCCAAGGGAATAATGTAGTCGCGATCGAGCTAACAAAGAGTCCAAGCAACTTATTGAAGTTCAAATAACAAAAAGGGAAAAGATATCTAAAAGAGGGGTTTTAAACTACAACTAAAGATAAAAGAAAATCAAATAAAAGGTTGAGTGATCAATGGCTTTCATCTTGCTTTCACCAAGCAAGGATAACAAGGGAGAATTGGGAATGAGAATTCAATTCACAAGACTTGCACCTGATTGACACCTAGGTAGTCTTGGCTAAAGGTATGCCTTAACTGTCTCTCGACTAATTGAGCACATATCTCGTGTATTTTCTCTCGAACTAACACAAGTAAGCAATAAACCAGCCAAATAACTTGGGTTAGTTGGGTTATCTCTAACTCCAACTCTTAGATGGGAGTTTCTGGAAATCAAGCTATGTCTACCCTTGATCTAGAGTGGAAAATCCAAATCCCCACTAATGAATCTTCAGGAATTCTAGAATTTCGCTCTCGAGCAAACCAAATTAGCAAGATAATTCAATGTTTGCAACCATTGACTATGAATTCAAGTATGGAGGATTCAAAAGACCCAAATAATCATACAAGAACAAAATCTATATATGAATTCAATATCCAAACAAGTATTATCTCTAATACAATCCCAAATGTCAAGTCAACAAACACATCAATAAAATAGCAATTAAGAACAAGAGTTAAAGATTGGAAACTAAAGATTTTACAATAAATTCCTCCAAATATTCACTCCTATGGTGTTGGATGATGAACTTGCTCCCAAGCTTGCTCAAAAGTTCCAAGGATTAGCCAAAGATATGTTTCAAGATGGCTTGAAAGTGTTTTATATGAATTTGGGTTTCCAAAACTGGGAATTTTCAAATCTGCCCCATATCTGCTTTCCTTTTTTGCCTTCGCGTCGTGTTTACCACATTCAAGAAGGGTCTCTGTTTGGTTGACCTTTGTGTATGTGAGTGGTACACCATGTTCGTGGATCTTTGACTCAGTTTGCCTTCGCGTTTGCGGCTGGGACCCGCCTTCGCAAAAGCATGTGTTGTTGCAAGCTACTTGCTTCTCCGAATGAGCCCCTTTTGACTTATTTTCATCCGAATTCATCCCGAACACTTCTAAAATACAAATACCTATAAAATAGAAGTAATCCGTGTTAATTGCACTATTTTTCCACTTTAAACTAGCAAAATCATAAGCTTAAAGGCTAAATAAGTAGGTAAACTACCGACTTATCAACTGCTTTATAATACTTTTAGAAATATAGAAGATGATGCAGGGCATGAATAAAGAGTGAGAGAAGGACTATTTGAAGATGCAAACAGGTTTTTTAGATTAGTCGAAGAAGGAAAAAATAGTTATACCCAGGGTGTCAGAAATTCAGCAAGTTGAGCTTCGTCATTTGATGATACTTGCTTAAAAGCCGACATGGGTTGAGTATTGTGATATTTTCAGATCTGTTAGACTTTTTAAAACAAACTTTTCCCTTTGCTCAACTTCCCGAGTCTTTAAATAAGGCTAAAAAGATGATAAAAGATCTGGGTCTCGGTTATGATAAAAATACATGCATGTCATAAAGATTGCATGTTATTTTGGAAAGAGAAGGCAGAGGCAGATAATTGCACTGTTTGTGGGTCTTCTAGATGGATTAATAATGCTGACAGTTTGACTAGTGCAACCTCTAAAATATTGTAATGACCCTTCCGGTCATTTCCACGTTTAAGTTTTGAAGTCAAGCAAATCGACAAAAGATATCGTAAGTTCGTTAACAAATTTCCTGAACTTTGGGTCAAATGTCTCGGGGATTTTCTCCCAATATATAAAGATTTAGAAGTCCCCCGAAATACCAAATCGAAGGTCTACGAGTCTAGTTTCCAATGCACAAAACCTCGCGTCCAACTGATCACGGAGTAAAGAGTTATGACTGTTTTTACCGCGGACTGTCTGGCAGAAAATGGGTTGCGTACCGGGTCGCGAACCGGGTCGGGTTAAACTCGATTTAAGCCTCGACTTCATGTTTTAAGATGCCATTTCAGTTCCGAAATAGTTATAAAAATAAGGGAGGATCCCGAGAGAATTCTCGAGTATCGAAATCGTGCGTATTTGAAAATATTTTATTTAAAAGTCGAAGGCGGTAGGAAGTTATATTATATTATTATTACCTTTGCAAATATTTTATCGGAGATAGTAAATTTAGTTATGTTGAAAATTATTATTATAATATAGTAGGTTTTGTTTGAAATAATTTTCTATAAATTATGGTCTATTTAAAATATTATATTTATTTTACCACAAATTTATTCAATACCCGAATACATACATAACGGGCTGGAAAATATTAAATATTGCCACCTCCACAACACGTGGAGGTGAGGCAAAGCAGCAAGCATGTAGTAGCTGCTAGGTGGCTAATTGGCAGCAAATATTAAAGTGAGTCACCCATTGACTTTGCTGAAAGTTGTATACATATATGTATATTACTGTTTCATACAACGATGCACATTATCAAATATTCTTTCACGTGTTAGGTTTTGTGGTGAGAAAAATATATTTGATAAAGTAAGTCAATTATCTACGTCAAGTTATTCAAGCCCAAATCCGATTTCGATTCCGATTTAGTTTTGGATTTTCTTGGAGTGGTTCGAGCTTAGACATCGTTGTTCTAGCAGTTTGTCGTCGGACGACAGGTAGGTTATGGTTTATTTTCCCTAGACTCCGTATATAAAATAAAATTGTATTAATGGGCATCCTTGGGTTGGTTTATTAGGTTGGTACCACAGACCTCGACCGCTTTATTCATGTCCGCCTACTTTTGTTCCTCCGTTGCCTGTAGTATTTGCCGGTATATTTTATTTACCCTTGTGGTCCTATGAGGCCTTGTTGACTCTGGAACATAGAAGGTGGGATTTTGGGAATGTCCGCGAGTCCCGGGCATAGAATTATCCTTCTAGGCTGGTTATGCTTGCCGAGTAGCTGTGGGCCTGTGCAGGGTCGATAGGTTGATTGTGAGCTGCGGGGCAGCTATTGTGTGTGATCATACCATTTCCATGCATATAAAGAGGTTTTATCCATGTTTTACTGTGGTTTTGGCTTCGGGCCTACTGGCACTGTTTTCTAAACCTTGCATGGCCCGGGGGCCCGTTTTTGATGGAAATGATTTGGAAATGGTTTATTTCACTTGCGGAGATTTTTGGGCAAGAAAGTAAAATTATGTTTAAAATCATCAGTTTTATGATTATCGCTAGATCGGCAGGGCCGGGGTGCTAGTTTAGTTTTCTTGTTACTTGAGATGATTTTTAGCCTCGGTCGGACTGAGCACCTGAGATGACTTTTTACTGTTTAGACTCGGCTACGCCCGGGCACCCTTGGAGGGGTTTTTGAGATATTTTCCTACTATTTTTAGTCCTGGACAGGGTCTGGGCATGCATATTCGTGACTGGGTCTCTATCTTGATATCGAGACTGGGTCTCTATCTTGATACATGTTCTGATACTGAGTTTTATAGTATGGGGAGTTCTGGTGACCTCCAATGGACCTTGCTATCCGGCTGGGGCTACGGGCTCAGTGCTGCCGGAGGAGGGGTATACGGTGGAGTAGAGGTATACGGGCAGAGTCCTTCCATGGAACCTACCTGCTGGGTCGGATCGGCGCCGGAGGAGGTACATACAGAGATACCATGGCACTTGAGATCTTCATGCATCATATCATTCATTGTTTGAGGGTCCACCCTTATTTGCTGTTTGCTGATTGTACGCTCCGGTAGTATGGGATGCCAGAGGGTTTGTTTTCACTTGTTTGTGTTCCTCGGTTGTATGGGTGGCCGGGGGACTGTAGGTAGACTTTTGTTATTTACTTATAGAGTTGTTCTCTATTATGGATAAGTATGAGGTAGGTCACTGCTAGACTTTTAGTTTCTGGATTGAGATTGATATGATTAGTTGAGTTTGATTCATGTCTCTGAGCATGCCTATCATTACTCTTTCTCTCTTCTTCTTACACTTGAGGTTACCGGTATACCGTCCATTTCGTAAACTTATTTTGTATACACTGTTATTGCAAGGACCCCAGATGCGTTGGTTTTCTGACTTTCCCTGTGCCTTTTGGTGTGTATATTCTGCTTACTAGCCTCACTATGTGGTTCTGTTGCATTTCCCTCTGGGCTTATTTCTGTGTTACCTTTCGTTGATTTCTGTGACTACTTGCTTCTATTCTGTCTATTACTGCGCTTTTATCTTATATGTGCCCAGTCGGCCTATGATACCTATTGGGTACCTTATGCTTCGCATTTGGTGCTCACCCCTACCCCCTGCATCTTTGGGTGCAGATCCTGGCGTGGGCCATCGCCGTTAGATCACTGTGATTCGTTCTTGGAGATCTGTTGAGGACTACTTCAGGCTGAGTGTGAGCTCTTGGCAATTGGAGCTTAGCTTTAGTTTATCGTTTGCTTCATGTACTCTATTACCATTCAGAGACATCTGTATATATAGTTTTGGTTTATTTGTACTCCATGTATGTAGTTTGGCTCTGTACTATGATACCAGGTCTTCGGGTTTGGTTTAGTTTCCGCATAGGTATATATTTATATCCATGTTATCTATTTTATTCATCTTGTTCCCTTATTTGCTAGATAGTAACCCATTACTAATTGTTCTGGGCTACGGGGGTTGGTTCACCTACCGGGGGTTGTAGGTGCCATTATGGCCGAGAAATTGGGTCGTGACAACTTGGTATCAGAGCTTTAGGTTCACCGGTGTCATCGGTATAGGATCCAATGTCTAGTAGAGTCCTGCGGATCGGGGCGGAGACATCCGTACTCAATCTTTGGGAGGCTACAGTGACATTTTAGGAAATTCGACTGTTTCATTGCTTCTGTGTCGTGCGTACTACCCTTGAGTTTCTGGAGATCTCATTTATTCTACTTCATTCTTCTGCAGATGGTTCGTAAGAGATCATCGGCAGCACGCAAGGATGAGCCTCCCACTCCAGCTAGGGGTCGAGGACGCCCTCCATCAGTGGCACCTGCTAGAGCTGCTAGGGTGGAGATAGAGCCCGAGCAACATGTGGATCAGAGGGAAGCCCAGGTACCACCAGCTCCAGTACCAGCTCCAGCGCCCACTTATGTGCCAGCTCCAGCCGCAGCTCAGTCTCCAGATATTCGGGGATTACTATTACAACTTTTGGGTGTGATTGGAGAGCGGCCTTCTGAGGTAGCGCAGACATCCGCTCAGGGGGCAGCCCTAGGTGCACAGAGCTCAGGAGCGCAGCCGGCTACTATGGCTCCCTGTGCGGAGGTTATTCCGGTTCCATCTGTTGCACAGCCTCTTGCTCCTCGCCCAGCTATGACAGAGTCAGAGCAGAAGGCGTTGGGTAGGTTTTTGAGGTTAGCACCTCTGAGATTTGCTAGTACTTCTGGAAAGGATCCACATGACTTTATTACTACCTGTGAGGAGATGTTGCATCATCTGGGTTTGTTAGAGACTCATGGGGTTGGTTATACTACCTATCAGTTGGAGGGCCCAGCGAAGTTATGGTGGAGGGCCCAGGTTGCTTGTAGACCACCATTACGTCACCTCCTTTACCTGGATCTGAGTTTTATGAGGCCTTTATGACCAAGTTCCTACCCCAGAGTGATCGGGAGCGTCGCAGGGAGCAGTTTACTCACCTAGTACAGGGGTCTACGACTATCTCGGAGTATGAGACCCGTTTTCATCAGCTAGCACCGTTCGGAGCTATGATCATTCCTGCCGAGGCAGATAGGATTTGCAGATTTGTATGGGGTTTGAGGCCAGAGATCAGGCAGCCAGCTGAGATATTGATTTCCAGTGGTCGGTCATTCCAGGCTATTGTAGACTATGCCCGTACTGTGGAGGACTTACAGCGACATGATCAGGGGTCCAGAGATAAGAGGCCTCGACATCAGGGTGTCTATAGTGGTTCCAGATATAGTGGTAGAGGCCCTGGCCAGTGGAGTCAGAGTTTTCACCTACAGCAGTACCAGTGTCAGTCCAGCCGACCGGTCCAGGCTTCCCTTCCTTTCGGTAGTACCCAGTTCGAGCAGGGTCAGGGCAGCCATCAGGGCTATAGCGGCCAGTCTTCGAGGGGTACAGTTTCTGGGGCATCAGGTCGTGGTGGTCATTCGGGATTTACGGGTTCATCTCGACTGAGTAGGCCGTCAGGGGCTTGTTTTACTTGTGGTGCGATAGGTCATTTTGCTAGAGATTTCCCTCAGCAGGGTACAGTTCAGTTGGCCGAGCCTTTATGAGTAGTTCATCCCCCAGCTAGAGGAGGTGGTCGTCAGAGTAGAGGTAGTGCTCCGCATGACAGAGCAGGTGGTAGGGATGGCGGTCAGGCAGGTGGAGGTCGTCGTCAGTTTTATGCGATCCCTAGGAGACCAGAGGCAGAGGCCTCAGAAGCTGTGATTACAGGTATGATTTCTGTGTGCCATCAGTCTGCTATGGCTTTATTTGATCCTGGATCCACTTGTTCATATGTATCTGCCTACTTTGTGCCTTGTTTGGGGTTGGCTAGTGAGCCATTATCTGTTCCTGTTTCTGTTTCGACCCCATGTAGAGATTCATTTAGTAGTGGATCGGATTGTGAGATCTGTAATGCTTATCATATTGGTGATTTCAGAGACTGGGGTGACTTGTGATTCCTTGACATGCGTAGATTTTGATGTTGATAACTGGCATGGACTGGTGTATCCTCACGTGTGGTTTTTGGATTGTTATGGCCAAGACCAATTTACCATAGCTGTGCCGGTGTATCCCTGGTTGTTGTCGGCAGGGTTCTTGTTAGCCATGCCACCATCTGGATCATCTCTTACCCTGTCTTCGCAGCTAGGGAGTTTGATTTCCCCGGGGTGTTTAGTTATACTAGCACTTGTCCGAGATCGTTAGTGCTGACCCATACTTCTCCTGAGTCTGTTCCTGTGGTTAGAGATTCTCTCGATGGGTTTTCCTACCGACCTTTCCAGGCCTTCCACCTGAGAGAGATATTGATTTTTGTATGTTGTTGGAAGCCGGGTACTAGGCCCATTTCTATTCCTCCTTACCGATATGGCTCC